>MJUU01007385.1:20617-34421 GCA_002080025.1 Modiolus philippinarum | reverse complement strand
TATATATATATATATATATATATATATATATATTGAATAACTAACCTAGCTCTATGAGATAATTGTCCTTTGAAGTATATGCAGCTGGTGCCTTTTTAAAAATTGAAGCCGAAAAATGACAAAATTGGCATATTTGTCTTCAAAAAAGGCCAATTTCTAGAAATATTTGTTAGCCACGTTCTGACTTCACATTTATGTAAATTTTTGAAACTTTTTTGAGATAGTTATTAATGCTCTAAACTTACCTCATACAAATTTATAATTTTGATATGCATTTATCTGCCTTGAAATATTTTGGATTTGAAAAGTGCATATTTTAGGGTTTTTTAAATGACCAAAAATGGACGCTATCGTTACCATGGCAACGGAGATCAATAATAATAATAAAGCATTATTTTTGTGATTCATAGGTTAATATCTACATATGAAATGAATATCAGCTAAATCTGTGACATGCCGTTTCTCAACCTATATTAAAATTGTTTGGTCCTTACAGAGATTCAGTGTTGATATATAAGTGACGTTAGGACATTCAGATTTATTGACAGACGACGCATGTTTTTTTTTTGTTTTTGTTTTTTGTTTTTTTGGTTTTTTTCCGGTTTGTTGGCATTAATTTCTAACATTTCATTATGAGATTGGTTCTTATATTCTGTTGTTATTATCTCTTTAAACACTCCACTCTAGACATCTGGCGGACAAAGGTGTGATTTTGCATTCTGTTCTCCTTGGTAAAATCTAATAAACTTCGCTAATTATAGCTAGCTCCTTATTGTGTCGATCAAACTACTGTGTCTACTTTCATTTTATATTATATCTGTACAAATTTCAGTGTTCGACAAGCTGCGATCGCATCATGCTGCGCTCGGCGTAGCCCTTCATTTCGTTTAACAAGTATTGATTATAACCGGTAATTTGTTCTCTATCAGAGTAGAACTATGCATTGTGAATTTTGACTTATTATTGTGTTTATTTTACAGGGTATCCAGTTATTCTATATGTTGTTAATTCCTGCCAATCGCGCTGGAAAACAATGTTCGAACCTGATGTATTTGTTTATTTGCCCTACTGAACATTGGCTACAAAATCAGTCATCCCATGCTGCTTCAGTAAGAACTATATGAAATGTGCAATAATTTTTAATTATGACAAAAATGATAGCTCTTTCCGGTTGAATCATAAGTATATATTGCCACCACCAATACTTCACTGTTTAGGTAATAAAAATTATAAACTTATCATAACTCAAAATTGTTGAATAATTATCCCATGACGTTTTTCTTATTACATCTTTATCCTAACCCTAACCCCTAAAACAAGCCCCTAACCCTAAGCAAAGGTCATGATGTCAGTCCGAGATTTATGACCGAGGGTTGATGAAGGATGTGATATAAATAATGACAGGTAAGGATATTTTTATCATATACTTCAACTGCAAAAGAAAATTTCAGCTGAAAAATAATCTTAACATATATACAATATCGAGTGCAATGTTTAGTTTTAACGGAAATACACGAACTGTGATAAAGCTACCGAAGAGTGACGGAAAGGCATGTGATAACTACTGAAAGTAATTGACAACGGTGTCATATCAGCCCGTTTCGTAAATTAATTTCTTTTTTGTTATATCGAGGGGTAAAATATTAATCAAATTTCAAAAATATCGGCAAACGAATACCGAAGCAAGAACGAGGAAAGGGGGAATTCTAAAACCATATTCCAAAATCACGGCAATTCATATCCAACACGAATTGAAACAGTATGACAAGGACAATACAAATAAACGAAAATCAACAAGAATGTCACAAAACTAAAGCACTAGCAGAGTGAATCCCTACAAAAACTGTGTATCATCGAGTGCTCCGGAAGGGCATGATCTGCTCCACGCGTGGCGTTATCAAAGTATATGATAAGTTATAGTATTAAAACAACTCTACTATGGTTATTTTGCTTCTACATTTATTACAAAGCATATAGAAGTAAAGTTTGAAATGAAAACCAATTCAAATCAAAGTATGATTTACTTTAATTTTCTTAAATAGGTAATAACAAAATTATCTGGAAGAATTGTCAAGAGCCGAAATTCAATGGGTAATAGATACTAACAGAAAATAAATAATTATTTATACACTGAATTTACTGGAACAGGTGATATTATTTTTTCCTTACAGATAAAGGATCAAGTTCCAACTTATCAAACCATTCATTACAATGTATGTCTTGTTATATGAAAAGCACATGTCAAGGTGATATGTACGTTTCTTTAATGTTTCCAAATTTAAACAATTTTCATACCAAATAAAAAATGGAAAATGATGAACTTAGGTAATAATTTTTAAATGCATTCAAAGAACCAATCTTGTTTTTCTAAACACAAAATTAAATTAATTTATATTCCCGCACTCTTTGCTTATTGGTTTAAAATAAACTTTATCTTACGATCATATAATCTACATGTCTCTAACTTACTCACTCTGTTGTGATTTTTATTATGAGATGCTATCCTGTAGGCATACCATTCCAATGAAGAAATCACATTGAATAATATGTTATGTTAATATTTGGGATGATATTCACGAAGGACCGAAAATTAATTTTGTCAAAAACGACTCACGAACAATTTCCTGAGAACGAATCTTGTTAAATTGTTGATAGAAAGGAAAACGAATCACGGAAAATTAAATACCCTCGATCACGGAGAACAAAATTAACCCATCGGCCCCCTCTTAAAGTGAGTTACTGTCACAGTATGTGTCGTTATTGTTTGTGGGGAATAAACCATACATTTTTTAACCTTTCCTAAAAGATGCATTCATTAAAATCAATACAATCAATAAAAATGTTTTCTTGCTTTGAGTATATGATTACAGAATCTACGATCTTCTAAATAAAAGTCAAAATATTGTAGCCATTTGTGATTTCATTTGGGAGAGGAATCATAAACCTTTATTATATAGAGAAAAGAAAAGAAGTATTGACCAAAAATCTAAAACTATTATTTAACTTTAACTTACGAGCAATCACAAAGATGCCATTGATGAGCTTGTAAACATGGTCACCAAAGGAGTTTTACGATTGGCATCATGATTTAATTAATTCTGGAAACACGAAAACTGCATAACAAAATTTATCGTTTATTCTGCAACTTGAATATTTTTGTATTTAGTATATTGTGACAGTGCTTCTATCTCAGTAATAAAAAACTGCTTTATGTATATTTCCGTATTAAAATCTATCAAACAGATACCTCCTCGGACTTTTAATTGGAATTAAGACGAGGTGTTAAGATCCTCATAGTTGTTATCTGGGAAATAAGAATAAATTTTCAGTAGTAAATTACTCCAATGTTAATGAGATCTGAATCGTCAGACTAAAAACGAATGTCAAAATCGGAAATAACAAGAAACAAAAACATTACCTTAGAACAGCTCAGGAAAGGGAAATGAAGACTTGTTATAATTATATGATAAGCATTTGCCAAAGTGACATGTATTTTTCTTGAATATTTTTCTATTATTTAATTCCAAATTAAAACCATTATTATACAAAATCAAAAAATGGCAAAATCATCGACTTTAAACAAAACAATTGTGACAATCTTGTCATTCTTAACAAAAGCTAAATTTGCTAGTTTGCCAGTAGTATTAGCGTTCTGATTCATCATTTACTTCATTTACTTGCTATATTCCTCTTAAAGTTATTATGGGGGGAAAATACTGTTACAACTATGAAGATACTATCAATTATTTGTGGGATAACAAGAGAGTAAAAGTACAGGGTATTACTTAGCAATGGAACAACGTTTTTATTGTTGTTTTTTTATTATTGTTGTTTTTTATCTTGAAGTTAACATGAGACCTTCATTAGTGAGCTTAACTCATACCTCATAGCAAGTTCAACACGGCCCCTAGCACCGGTTTGAGCAATTGACTTAATTAATGAGCCCTAAATCAAAGGGTTTTATTCTCTACATCAAATGACAATTTTATCTTTTTAAATTTTATTCAAATCCCAGTAGCCAATTTTTGAAATATAGTCTCTAACATTGTTTCCAGTTTATTACGTATATTTCTCACATCGAGATCAATTTTCACATTTTAAAGTTCGTGGTTAACCCGGGAATTTTAAAATGTGAAAAATCTCAATAGTTAAATGTGAGAAAGTATTGTAATAAACCGAAAACAATGTTTGAGATTGTTTCTTTAACTTCTACTTAAATAAAGATCTTGTTAATGACTTGTAGGAGTGTCCCATAGAATAAAACAACCTGACATAACCTTAACTTGCTATTGTCATACAAATTCTGTTACAAGGCATTTATATACATGTGTAAAGAATTTAAATATAATATTACCATTTGCATAGATGGATCATACGTCTTGAACATTTGACTGTTTTCTTTCAAAACTAACTATAGCCCTTGGTCATTTTGGATCTAAATATATTGTAATGCTACTTGGTTTTTATCGCGTGATGATAAGTGTGAAGAAATTTGGAGTACAAATTAAATTTAATTCAATAATTATCATGAAAATATATTTTTTCTTGAAAAGATATTTAAACGTATTTTACTAGAGTCCTTTGAACAGGCGGGGAAGTGGTTGAAATAGAACAATAAATATTGAGCTCTCGTTTAAATGAGGTAGAAATGTTACACAACATGTACCTTTTGGATTGTTTACCATTGATACATAATTATGAAAGCTATTTCCAATGCAAATAATACTATTATTTCTCATTCCTTTATTTTGAATTACTATGAAAACAACTTAGATTCCCACAAGTGAACGTATAGATGCACAAACAATGCACAAATTGGCATAACAGATCAATTAAGTGTCCGTCTTTCAAAGTTATCAAAATTTGTATACGGATTGCAAATATCCCTGTAAATCCATGTGCAAATTTTTATGTCCGCCCTTTGTAGCGTTTCTGTAGAATGATCGAATTTTTATTTCTTCTTCTTTTATTCTTTCTGAGGTTTCTTTCAGGAATCAACTTTGTATAAAAACGAAACTGTCAACAAATCACCCTAAAAGAATACCGAATGGTAACTTGTTTTATACTTATAAACACGTGTCCGAAAATCTTTAAATTTAACGAAGAGAAAATAATAAAAGTAATACATGCTCCTTTAATTGCCCCATATATTTATTTCACAGTGAATACAAATCTCTCGCGAGCTAAAAAATATAATGAAAAGTCCACTTTCTCCCTACTTTAAAACTTCAAGAAAGTGGATACTGAAAAAGGCCATATACAGAAATCAATTTCATATGGTATATACAACGCATAATTATATATTTAATAATACTCTCTAAATTTTGTTTCCGCCCATGAAAGGGTATAAACCCCTACCCCCTTGAGTCCAGAGTACACCAAAAATTTGAGATGAAGTCCAAAGTCCTTTTTTTACTACTTTTAAATTTGAAGTACAAGTTCAAAATGGTATAACTTTTGAGTCCGTGGAGTCCATTTACTCAAGTAGTCAGTCCAAAGTACGCCCAAAATAAGACCCAAGTTCCGAGTCTAAAAAGGGGGTTATACTCTCCCATGAGGGTGGTTAGAATTTTTTTCTTCATTATCATACAGTCTTGACTATCAATTAGAGTTGGTTTTAAAACAATGTTTCTCAATTAATCAACGACAATTGTGTATTTCTTGTATATCTGTACCATACAGCGATTGTTGCTGCATAAGATATTTAGTATGTGAAATGTAAAAAAAAATACTGCAAATGTTTGAAATTTGTGACTTTTTTACCGTGGTAGTGTCATCACACATCTTGTTTATTTGAGGAGATGACAGGTCTACAAATTTACAGGGGAGACTATTTTTGTAAACTACTTCCCGCACTGTGAAAATTTAAATTTATGTATTTATTTATTTTTATAATCAATTTGCATAATTAAATGGAAATGACTCTCTTGCTTTATATAAACAAGGATTTAATGAAACTCATAACTTCTCATACATAGTGACATCTGATGTTACTTTAATCAAGGTATTGATTTTCAACTGAACAGGTTAAGTATATTGCTAAAGATATACACATGACTTCCAAATTTGGTAAATACAGTTGTACCCACATGCAACTAGTGGTCAGCTGACTTAATTGTTGTTTATTGTTAGCTGTTGAAATAGATCTTGTTACTCCCAATGTGGTAACACAGAAAACGGACATAATTTTAGACTTTACTGAAATGGAAAACTTTTTTATTTGGAGGCATATCTACACGTAATATGTATGAAGTAGCACTTCAAATAGATAGAATTAGGTATATTATATTAATGACCAGCTTTTTAATTACATGTAGTTTTTTCCCTATATTTATGGTAACCAAATGGACTCTATAAGCTTTCAAAAAAAAAAAAAAAAAAAAAAACGAAGCGAATCGTAACCCTTGGCTGGCAAAGATGATCTATCGGCAAAAAAACAGCAAATATAACCAACATGATTATTATTTTCAGTATTTCGTTAAGTTTTTAGTAAGTGCCTGACCGCCAATGTGCATATTTCAAACAAGTACTAAGTTAATTAACCTTTGTTAATTTTACTCCCTCGAGTGAACATCAACATCTCAAAAGCAATGTTTATTTTAATCAAACCAAAAAATTTTGATCATCATGCATTTTGTGGATTCGAATCATATGTATAAATAAAAGTGTGCCGTACAAAGCATATTTTTTTAACTAAAGCGGTAGAAATATATATTTTCTAATTACTACCCTCATTACCGAATCCTTGCACAAGTAGTCATTTTGTTGTACATAACGAAACTTTAAAGCTCGAGTTAGATATTGCTTTATTGCCAATGTTTGAATTCTACAAAGACTTTAATATAAAGGAATATGTTCTAATGAACAACCAATATTTACACTTTAATCATTCTTAATGTCTCATCATGAAATTAAACATTCACATGAGACTCTATTGTAGACGTAATTTTACACTTGTAACACTACACATAACACGTATTTTAATAGAATAGTAGTAGTAATTGTCGTAAGTTGTAAAATGAAGCCTTAAAGAAATCCCTAGTCAATACCCAAACCTTTAATTTATATGAAAAAAATGAATTAATGAGAAAATCCAGACATATTAAACTTCAGAGAATATTTCCAAAAATGCATATGCTGGTAATAAGCTTATAAGCATGAAATATGTAATTAGTCATTTGAAGCTAAATTTAAAAAAAGTATAGGCTTCTCGAGAAAATGTTCAATCCATATAACCAATGTAATATAATTTTCAGTATTTCATTAAGATTTTTGTAAGTTCCTGGTCATAAATGCAGATTTCAAACCAGTTATCTAACTTTGGGTAATTGTACTCATTTGAGTGAACATCAACATGTCTTTTGATCAAACAAAAAATTGTGCTCATCAAGAGTTTTGTTGATTAGAATCATATACATATATAAACGTGATTCGAATTCTGGCATATAACATATGCTTTCATACTTAAGCAGTAGAAATCTATCACATCTCGAGGTACCTTGGCTTTTTGTCTGCAATAGTTATGTGTATTGATCCTCAATTTTATGTGACAATTTCGAGTAAAATTAATTACATGCAAGATGTACTCTCTGAGTTAAGGTCTATATCGACGTCAACTGGTCGTAATTTCCAGATGTACTGAATTTGTTTTGTTTCGGGTTAGAAAATGACAGTAACCGATCAGTAACCTAACAGATCTTTCAAAACATATGCCTCACTGACCGTGTGACGGGTGATGTATACAGAGCAGGACATGCTTACCCTTGTCACCTGATGTCACTCTTGTTTATTGAGAGTTCACACTGTTAGTGCTTTAGTTTTTTTGTGTTGTATATGTAAGGTTCGTGTGTTTTGTGGGCATGTGGTGTCTTTGGTCTTCCGTCTTCTGGTGTCTTACTTTTGCGGGCCATTTAGGGCTTGCTATATGGTGTGAGGTTCCTCACTGTGTTGAAGACCGTACGGTGACCCCTAGATGCTTTGTTTTGGGTCGTTTTAACCTGGATATGGGATGTTGTCTCCTTGACATTTACCAAATTTCCTTTCTTTTTCATATCACACAAAATTGCTAGTTTACTGCATGGTCCGGACTTATAAAAATCTGGGAATCCAAACGGATAGTTCTCGAGATTGAATACAAAAAAATAGAGTCTTATATCACACTTGGAAAAAATCTTTTTGAAGAGTGCTTCTCCCTGTAAGTACAAAGGCACTAGACACGGCAAATGATTCTGTTTAGCAACAAGTCCTTTTCTTTACAAAAGTGACCAAGTTCAGGGCCAAGGTAATATGTTAAGATAAACGAAATGGCTTTCTTGGTCAACTGAAAAGATTGTGTCCGCCATTTGGTGTAAACGCTACAAGATGCTCTACTCGGATAGTATGTATCAGAGATTGAATGGCAGTTTAAGGTGGGTCTCGATGGGGTATAAGCGGGAAGCGGGATTAGCCTTTTTTAGCGAGCGGGAAACGGGACCGTGGCAAAAAAGTGCACGTGAAAACGGGAAAGGATGTCGAGCGTGAAGCGGGAACCATTGAAAATTGAGGCCGTGAAACGGGAAAAAGCGTTCTCTTTAAGAGTCTTTGTAAAATATTTTCCCGCCCGGGGAACGGATAAATGGAGAAAAATTGACGGGATTTCGGGAAAGGGACCCCCCATCGAGGCCTCCTTTAAGGTAATTGCCACTTTTGAATGAAATAATCAGAATTTCATAAAAGTATTCTGAATCAACAATGAAAGGATGACAATAAACAAGAAAAAAATAGGTTCATATGCTTGATGTGAAGATGAAAACAATTACAAATTTGGCAAGAAATGTTCATTTTCTAGGTTTTTTCATCAAGGCTTTGTAGAATTTGTAAGTCGTGAAACCAACTGAAGGAGTAAATAGAGATTATTAAAAACTACCAAACAAAACTTTTCAAGACACAAAGACCATGAAGATAAAAAGACAAAGCATGTGGAAAGAACCGGATATTATCGACTGCTATGGTCCTGATTTGTTCGGGCATTTCAAAATAATCGTTGGATTAAACCGGTTTTATTTCGCGCTAAGCCTATCCTTCCTTGGTGGTATAATCCGGTAGCAACTGAACAGCAATTGCCACTAAAATGTAGATAGACCGTGAATGGTCAACCCAGTAATAAGAAAAAATGTTGTGAGAGATCTGTCGGGTGGCTGATTGGTAAATGTCATTTTCTTGTCCTAAGACAAAATCAATTAAAATTCATGGTACATGTTACTCCTCTAGCCCTTAAACGAGACCAAGGTAAAAGTTTGAAAAAACATATATTTATCTCTTTTTACACAGATATCACAACGGCAAATCTGTATCAGAAACACCATTTACAAAGACAAAACTAAAAATAAGAGTATGATGTTAAACACAACATAAAGACAATGCAAAAAACAAAAAAGCGAAAAAACTGTCAGACGCAATGGCCTTGACTGATACCTGAATTAAAAGAAATGGTGGGTTAAATCGGTTAAATGGCTTGCCAAACATCCCCTTCTATTTCGGAAGTGTCTCGTAGCAACTCAACAGGAATTGCTATTGAAAGGTCGTAGAAAGATTATCCTGTTTAAAGTTAAAAAAAAGAAAGAAAGAAAAAAAAAAAACAAGTATCATAAATCAGAGTTTGACCGAACCCACAAATTTAATCATAAGGGACTGATATCTATCAAAGAACTTTCTTAATGATCGTATGAGATGGAATTTTTGAAGCCTTCATTAATAAGGAGGTTACGGCGACAATTCTGTCCACTGAGAAAGTATGTACAAATTTGTGCTATCTCTCGCATAACGAATCAACTATGACACCTACACTCCGTTAGCAGGAGTAATTGGAATATTACTTTACAGGGTAGGGAAAATGATAATTTTGAAATTTAAATCGTCAAATCAATTATTTTGAAAAAAAAAACAACTTAAAATTATCTTAAAAAACAACTTTGAATCGTAAAATGTCTTAACCATTGTGTTAAGTCTGACTAAATCGTGATAAGATCAAAATGGCTAAACAAGACCATACCATATCGGCTAGCGGGAGTAACTTCCATTGTCGCTTTTGGAAGGTAAAACCAAACGGCCAAAAACTCATTCTGTTACAATGAATAAACAATTTTGCAACAGACTCCACTAATCCACAACTATCCACAGTTTGAAATAAAGTATTGGCTAAATCTGGGTAATAATAAAATTACCGGAGAGAGTTATCTAGAGCCGAAGTCCATGAGACAAAAAGACAAATCAGTTGGAAATCGCCGAAAAATTGCCGACTGCAATGGTCCTGACTTGGTAAAGGCATTTCAAAAGAAATGGTTGGGTAAACCGGTATTTTGGTGCTCCACTTACTGTGGTGTCCGGTAGCAATCCGTGAATTCGGGAAATTTAGCACCAGCAAAATCATAAAGATAATCAACCATATTTTCGCCATATTTTTTTTGTGCAATAATGTTGACTGAGTTAGTTAAACATTGATAAATGTAAGCTAAAGACTTAAGACCCATAGGTAAGTTTTTATCAATGAAAACAATTATTTCCCTAAGTAAAACCAATCAAATTATAATGCTTTGGATAACCACAAATTTGTCTATAGCTCTTTGTAAATCACTCCTATACACGAGACAATCTGCACTTCTAAATATGATAATATCAATAAACTTGTCCAAATTATAATAAACCAAATAAATTTCAGTACCTAAGTTAAGGTCGTTATCAATACCTTAATAAACCGAATGACCTGATAGAAAACTCGATCAATAATTGCCCTTCCGTCAGAAGAATCTCCTTTCAGAACAGAATTAAGAAGAGACAAAAACCAAATTTTCCATTTTTTTTTTTCAAATGGACCTATGACATGATCATGAATAAACTCTTTTTTAATTTACTTGTCAATTTCCTTGGCAAAATATCTTCCACCCGTATGAATGCTGATTTAAGCAGGGCTCAAACGCAACCCCTTGTTGGTTTGAAATTCCAAAGACTATCTAAAGTCTAACATATCACAAATTTGTTAATCATGACATACATTCAATTCATTCCTCCCAAAGTCGATATTGAACTTGAAATAAATTCGTTGTCTTAATGCATTTGAATGGTAGCCCGATTTAAATATTTACCTGTTTTGTAAAGACACCAAATAACTACAACCTTGAATAATAAAATCAAATACAGAAGTATATAATTCACAGTGTTCCTTTTTATGAAAAGGAATATGAACCTGTAGTCATTTTCTGTTTGGACATTTGTCAGAACAATCAGGGTGATCTGTCTCTCACCACCCTTTTGAAAACAAGTTGCACAAATATGTTATACTTTTCTGTTAATACGGATATGTCGGATTTCTTTATTTTTCTTTGTTCCTCTAGAAGAAAGTTGTCACGCCATAATTTTTGGCATTTTCTTTACCCTTGACATGTAACGGTGTTGTACATTCTGAGATTTTTAATTTGTTTGCTTTTGTAGAAAATCTTTGACATTTTTTCTATGTGTACAGTATTTATCTGTTTTTTTTCTTTGTTATGTTGCCTCAGTTATACAGTTCTAAATATTTCGTTTCGGAAAACTTGAACAATTATAATTTAGTATATGTTCACAGTATTCATAAGCCGTTTTCGATTTTTCCGCGGGCAGTAGTCAGTCTAATTTCTTATCTCAATTTTGTTTCTTAGATTCTATAGAATTGATCAGGTAATCGCCATAGTCTCTTATATCATTCCTTATTTTGATAATGGAATAGAAGTAAATTGATCATATATTAGCATGAAGTTTTTAAATAGTAAGACATTATTTATAGAAAACACACTTTCCTGCAATTCAGACATCTCACCACCTTAACCTAAATTATCCACACAACTCCACAACTCGTCCTGGTACAAACAATGCGAAAGGCAGTAATAGAGATATTATGATTTAAACAACCAATCACATGCTACAAATCGCCAGTCACTTTACTTGACTTTATGTAGCATATCGCAGATCTATAAAAGTTGATTGTTTTATGACCGGGGGTTTTTGTACCCGAATTACACAGTCTCTGTTTCTGGGCAACTAGCTTTGTATTTTACAGAGATTCGAAGTCGCTGAATAAAGTTTCCATATTTTATTTCACATCTGTATATTTCAACAGTCAACAATAAACTGACAATAATATATTTCATAAAAATTACAATAAGATTAGAAATTGACAGGAAAGAACGAAACTTAAGTTATCCAATAAAATGACTTTTTACAGTTTTATCCAAAAAGAATATTTTGGCTAAAAGTCGGATAATCCGTTACTTAAGAAAAATCGTTATTTAAACATTGTCCATTTCGGTTTGACAGATAACAATAAGTGATAATTGAACGAATTAAATAAAGGTCTTTGTGACATAACCTTTTGAAACATTTTGAAACATTTTATCCGAAAGATATTTACGGTTTAACAAAAATAAACAATACTTGTGTAAAATACATATAACAAAGTGAAACCGCGGATTTGTCTATTAAAATGAAATAAATGAATGAAATCGACAAAACACGAATGAAATAAACATCTAATCAATAATTATTTTCAAAACTTATTGTTTGGAAAATGAAATGAACAAAATATAAATTAAACTTGAATTAGAAAGGACAAAATGATACGGTCATATCACCCCCTCCGTTCCTAGCTGATTCTCCGAATCAGCAAAAAGACATTTAACAAAACTATGAAAAACATTGAACTTACTAGATATTTACATATATACATGCGCGCAAATGCATACAATACATACAGAGAGATTATTTTGCAAAAGATTTCACAAAATGTTAACTTAAATTTGAGTAACGAAATCTCACTTCGGGTATATAAATATAATGCGATAACTGCATATCTGAATGTCTGTTAAAGCATAAAACAAACACATTAAAACAATGTAAATTACGACAGATCGTTAGAAAAGTTCTATTCTATATTAATTCTATTTAATAAAATGTGCTATTAAAAACCCTTTGTGTATGAATGTCATCGATCCCTGTTGCACATACAGTTTTTTTTTGCCACGTGAAAGTTATATCGTATCATCAATAAATTGATATTCTTGAATAACTTTGATTATTGTTGAAAACCACATTTTCTCTTCTTCACATTATTAAACATTTTTTTTCACTGAATATTTAGAATTATGTAAAACACCAATACACTACTGAAATCTTCAATAAATCACATATAACATTAACTATTTTGTCTGAATGCAATCATTCAACATACTCAATGTCGATACAAATTGAAACAAATAAAGTATGGAGGTCGTGTAGATCTATGCCGCTTGAAAAAACATTTGACGAAATTTAAATATGACGAACTAAACTTTTACCTAAACGGGAACTATGGAACTCGGGAGATATGGTCATAACTATTACAGCAGTTGGATATGAATACTAAATAAAACTAATTTCATATGCTTTACATACAAGGTTACTTTATACAGGATAGAGTGCCGCTTAATGATCCATAAGGGTACATTTTAAACTCGACAAATAATTACGTATGGGGTTGGGTTGGGATCTCAAAGAAACTTAGGGAAAAAAACAGCTTATGCAGTGGCAATGTCAGACTTTAAAAAAAATATATACAAATGTAATGCTTTGCTAACATAAAAACAGAAAATGCAAGGAAAACAATGGTTTATTGATAAGCAAATCGCTTCATATTATGTTTTTGATTATAATTTGAACTTCTGCATAGGGTCGTCACTCCTGTACAGAAGAAACCGAGAAATACAATTTGGGTGACGAGTCCAACTTCTATTTCCGGTGTCCAAATATAATATCCAAA
>MJUU01007385.1:0-20452 GCA_002080025.1 Modiolus philippinarum | reverse complement strand
TTTTTTTTTTTTTTTTTGTTAAAACGCTGAGTTACATTTTACTTTGTTTATACTTAAAAAAATCATATCCAGTTAATAATGGTGTTTTTGCAGTATAGAAAAAAATTATCGTCTCACCAAGTTGATCAGACTTAGTGAGACTAAGCATTACAAATATTTTTGGCCAGTAATATTTGCAATGATTTTATTGATTTCGAGAATTAAAATTAATATCTACGTTTTCTTCTACGTTTACGCTGTGCAATTTGTGCATAATATTCTTGTTGTAACTCTTGTGGAATATTTTCCTCTGGTTCCCAGGAATTGTGTTTATTGCTAAATTCCTGCCATTTTATAAAATATAATTTTTTCCCATTTTTACGTTTTGTGCGAACAATTTTGTCAACAATATACAAATTATTGTCCATGTCAGCGTCATTGTTAATTTGAACTTTATCATTTTTGTGCACTTGCACTGTGTCATTTGGAATTGCGGGCTGATTGTTGTCTATTTGTACGTCTACCGTTCCGTAATGGTCGTTTATTTGGGGCGGCTGAATGTCATTTTCAATATTGTCAGGCTGTACTGGGATATCGTCATGTTCATCGTCTTGATTTTCACCGTCGTTATTTGTTGGTCGGTCTTGTGGGTCGTAAAAAGGTTTAAGTCTATTCCCGTTTGTCGGAACCTTTACTGGTGCATTGTCAGAACATCTTCGTAACATATATGTATGGTTCCCCCTATCTTCCGTTATGTAGTATGGTCCGTCCCATCGATTGCAAAGTTTTGGTGACAATCCTACTGGGAACTTCTTGGTGTCGAGCCATACTTTATCACGGACTTCAAATCTTGTTTCTTTGGCTTTCTTGTCATGTTGTACTTTGTATTTTTCCGGGGCATCTAAAATATTCTTATGGGCGATTTCTCTAGCTGTCATTAACTGTTGGTCGACTTTGTCGATATACTGTCTTGCATCTGGGCCAACATTTGTTGGTTTGGTCAAGACGGTATCGATCGGCGTCCTGCAGTCTCTTCCGTACAAAATATAATAAGGACTGTATTGGGTAGACTCCGTGCAAATTGAAGTGTTCATGGCGAAAGCAATACTTGGGAGTAATTCTGGCCAATTTGACTGGGTGTCATCAATATATGTTCGTATCTTCTCAACAATGGTCCTGTTATTTCTTTCGCATGTGCTGTTTGTTTGTGGTCGATAGCTACTTGTATTCATCTTCTTGATTTCGAATATTTTGCAAACCTCTTTTATAACATTTGATAAAAAATTCTGTCCTCTATCTGTCAATATAGCATCAGGAGCAGAGTATCGACATATATATTCATTGTAAAATACTTTTGCTATTTCCTTGGCGCAGGTAGATTTCAGCGGGAAGATCTCGACATGCTTGGAAAAGGAACATACTATTAGCAAGATATGAGTGTAGCCTTCCGTACTTGCCCTTAATGGTCCGAGTATAGCCATATGTACCCGTCGAAACACATCAAGGACTGGCAATGGCTGCAGAGGTGCTGGTTTCTTGTGACAATCAAGTTTTGCCTTTTGACACTCAATACAGGACTGGACATACGATGATATGTTGCTGTACATCGAGGGCCAAAACCATTTGTATCTCATTGTTTGGTATGTACGCTCCTTTCCGTAGTGACCTCCTAACAATTGATCGTGATATGACTTCAATATATCGTCACGGAGATTATGTGGCACGGCAAGCTGTTTGACGATTCTGTCTGCTCTGTGACCTTTACCTTTCGGATACCACAAGTGGAAGAGTACACCATCTTCCAAAATATAATCCTGAACTTCAAGAATTATTTTTCTTGCTTTTTTATTATTATCCGGCAGTTCACGGTGTATCAAATAAGATCGGATGTGTTTGAAATCTTCGTCGTTAGACTGGTCTTCTATAAGCTGGTTTTGTGGAACTGTTGTAATTTCAGAAATTGACACTAGAGGGTTGAAGTCAGTAAAGTGCAACTCGGTTTGAGTTGAAACAGTGTCTTTGGTTTGCTGTTGCTTTACTTCATCATAGCTCCTTCTGCTCAGTGCGTCTGCATTTCCGTGACTGGAACCTTTCTTGTAAATGATATCGAAATTGTAGCTTTGTAAGAACATTGTCCACCTAGCTAATGTTCCTGTGTTCTGCTCTTTTGATATCTTTTGATAATACTGCAGGGCCTTGTGGTCAGTATATATTATAAATTTTCTATTGGCAAGGTACACGTGATAATGTTTAACGCCTTCAACCAGTGCAAGTAGTTCTAGATCCCTCATTGCATAATTCTTTTCTGCAGATTTTAGCGCTCGTCCACCATAAGAAATAACTTGTTCTCTTCCCTTTTTGTCATTTTGTCCAAGTACATAACCTATGGCCTGTTGGGATGCATCTGTATATAAAATGAACTCTTTAGAAAAGTCGGGGAATGCAAGTATCGGCGCAGTGATCAACAAACGTTTAAGTTCTTGGAATGCTACTTCACAATCTTTGCTCCAGATAAACTTTGCTCCCTTTGCTACCATCTATGCAACGGTGCTGCAATTTTTGAAAATCCCTTGACAAATCGTCTGTAGAAAGAGGCCAAACCTATGAATGATTTTACATCTGTTGCATGCTGTGGCGTAGGGAAGGTCCTTACAGCGTCAGTTTTTGTTGTATCCACAGCTATGCCATCTTTTGATAATACATGTCCCAAAAATTTTACTTGTTTTGCAGCAAAACGACATTTAGATGGTTTAAGGCGTAAGTTTGTTTCTCTTAACTTTTGAAAAAGTGCGTTCAGATGAGTCAGATGTTCTTCAAAACTTTTAGAAAATATCAAAATGTCGCCCATGTAAATTAGGGATATTTTCCAATTCAAGCCTCTTAGAACCTCAGATAAGGCAAGTTGAAAAGAGTGTGGACTATTGCTTAATCCGAATGGAAGTTTGTTAAATTCGAAGACACCTTCGTGACAAGTGAATGCTGATTTGTGCTTTGTTTCTGGATGGAGCTTCTGCTGCCAATAACCATGGAACATATCGGCTACGGAATAGTATTTCGCCTTCGCCTCGCCTAGTGTGTCTAAAATATCTTCCATTCTAGGGAGAGGAAATACCTTCTTTTCCGTCAGCTCATTCAGTTTCCGGTAATCTACGGCAAAACGAAACTCATTGTTCTTTTTCCTGACTAAATCAACAGGGCTCTGCCACTCACTTTGCGATGGTTCGATGATACCGTGCTCTACCATTTCCTTTACTTGTTTGCTTATCTCTTTCTTGCCTGCTGGTGTAGCTCTGTAAACGCGCTGTTGTATAGGCTTCGCCTGACCTGTATCTATTCGATGCGGGTAGAGATCTGTACAGCCAAGTTCTGAGAGGTTTGTTGCAAATACATCACGATTCTTTCCTAACAATGACATCAGTGAAAGTTTCTGGTCTTCCGTCAAGTCAGACTGTGACAGGTCAAAATTAAGTTGTCTCGCTATGTCTATGTATTTATCAGTTTTATTTTGCTTGTTTTGAAATGTATTGATATTAGCAATTATTGTACTATCATCTTTTATTTCACTTGTTATAGACTTAGTATGGATTTCACAAAATTTGCCTAATTTTGTACTTTTTGTAAGTTTTATTTGTGCGTTCGTTGGATTTAATATTTGTAAAAATGGCCTATTATTTCTAACATTTTCTAAACACGAAGCACCAACAATACTTTGTTTACCTATGAGGGCGGGGTTGGGTTCGATTAAACCTATTTTTGATTTTACCGATTTATCGACTGTTTTGATTGGGACTACAACTTCTGATCTTGGGGGTATTATTTCATCTTGGACTAAAGAAATAAAACAAATACTGCTATCGGTACTGAAATTACTAACAAGGGGTACATGAGTCATTCCTGACTGTAAAATGAGAGAATTATCCTCAAAATTTAAATTGGCTTTTTGCTGCTTCAGAAAGTCGAGACCAAGGATAATAGAATGATTGAAATTGTGGAAAACATAAAATGTTTGTTGTATAAATAGTCTGCCTATTTCAACAGTGGCGTCAATTTTACCTTTTGTTTTTAATAATGTTCCGCTTACTCCATTTGCAATTAAAAATGCCTTTTCAAGTGGATACTCTGCCGAAATTGCACGTATGTGTGCCCCTGAATCAACCATGGCCAGTGCCGAATGATTTGCAACCCGAATTTTTATATAATTTGAATCTTTTTGATGTTTTATATTTGAAGCCGAAATTAATTTTGATGGTTGCGCCGAAATATTAGGTTTTCGCTTCGATCTACACATTTTTGCTATGTGGCCGATGGCTTTGCAATTATGACACTTAACCCTAATAAAACGACATTGAGAAGCTAAATGATTACACTCACCACATCGGAAACACGGATTTCTTCTTCTTAGGGCACCAGTTCTTCGTCTTCTTGTTTCCTGCACTGTAGTTGAGTATTGGTAAATAGGCGCACTGTTTTGTCTCCTGATATTATTCGTGTTGGATGCGAGTTGTCTCTTCATCCAAATGTTGTCCATCATGACATCGGCTCCCATTCTCATACCCTCGGTCGATCTTAGAAGTTCTTCTGCTTCATTTAGATTTGCAGGTTCTTTTTCAAACAGTTCCTTATATTCTGGTCTACATCCGTCGTGTAATATTTCCATCTTTTCTTTTTCACTTGCGTGGTATTTGTCAGAAATTGAGTTTACACAATTTATATAATCCGCTACAGATTCTGTGTCATTTTGCTTTAAATAACGGAAGTCGATACAGTTTTTAAACTTTTGTCCAAATGAATACTTATATTTTTGTAAAAATTCCGATATTAATAATTGTTTTTGATTCGATTTATAATGCGAAAGTTCATAAAACCAAATTTGTGCGTCTTCTTCCAGGAACAACGGAAATGCATGCATGGCAAAAAGCTTCTTCGTCCCAACTGCAAAGGTTCGCGAAATGTTCAAAATTTTTTATCCAACGTTCGGCATGTTCCGTAAAGTCACCCTTGAATTTAGCCGGTGCAAATTTTGAGAAATCCATTTTCTTCGTTATTGGCTGTACAGAAAAATCCTACACTTGGCATGCGAGCTTTATAATAGAATCCATAAACATGTCCATTTTCGTTTTTTACGCTTCATTTTATGGCAGAAATTATCAACTATTTCGTACCTTTTATTTTACGGATGTGGCGTGAATCACATAGTCATTTTCTCCACTTTACTTTACGAGAGGTACACTATTTAGGATCCCGGGTGAATCCGCCAAGTATGACCGGAGGTTTTTGTACCCGAATCACACAGTCTCTGTTTCTGGGCAACTAGCTTTGTATTTTACAGAGATTCGAAGTCGCTGAATAAAGTTTCCATATTTTATTTCACATCTGTATATTTCAACAGTCAACAATAAACTGACAATAATATATTTCATAAAAATTACAATAAGATTAGAAATTGATTGACAGGAAAGAACAAAACTTAAGTTATCCAACAAAATGACTTTTTACAGTTTTATCCAAAAAGAATATTTTGGCTAAAAGTCGGATAATCCGTTACTTAAGAAAAATCGTTATTTAAACATTGTCCATTTCGGTTTGACAGATTAACAATAGGTGATAATTGAACGAATTAAATAAAGGTCTTTGTGACATAACCTTTTATCCGAAAGATATTTACGGTTTAACAAAAATAAACAATACTTGTGTAAAATACATATAACAAAGTGAAACCGCGGATTTGTCTATTAAAATGAAATAAATGAATGAAATCGACAAAACACGAATGAAATAACATCTAATCAATAATTATTTTCAAAACTTATTGTTCGGAAAATGAAATGAAAAAAATATAAATTAAACTTGAATTAGAAAGGACAAAATGATATGGTCATAGTTTGTTGAGTGCAATACAACAATCGGAAAAATGAATTTTATTTTCCTGATTTGGTTTTACTTCTTGCCATTGACAATAGGATTCATAACCTCAACGGGGAAAAATCCAGGTAGTGACACCTTCATTCTACTGAATTAGTTATACCTCTTGCCATTTACCATAGGACTCATTACCTCCAGGTAATGACACTTTTATTATACTGATTTAGTTATACTTCTTGCCATTGACCAAAGGATTCATAACCTCAACAGGGAAAGGTAATGACATTTATATTTTACTGGCTTGGTTATATTTCTTGCCATTGACCATTGGATATATATCCCACTTGACAGACATCTACGTAATAACACTTTTATTTTACTGATTTGGTTATACTTAATGCAATTGACCATAGGATTCATAACCCAAACAGGTAATGACTTTTTTATTTAATGATTTGGTAAAACGTCGTGCCATTGCCCATAGGATTCATAACCTCAACAGGGATAGATCCAGGTAATCCTTTTATTTTACTGATTAAGTAGTACGTTCTGCCATTGTCCATTGGATTCATTACCTCAACAGGGATAGATCTTTAATTTTTCTGGTTTGGTTATATGTCCTACCATTGACCATATGATTCATTTAACCCAACAGTGAGAGATCCAGGTAATGCTTTTATTTCACTGATTAAGTAGTACGTCATACCTTTGACCATCGGATTCATTACCTCAACAGGGATAGATCCAGGTAATGACACTTTTACTTTTCTGATTTGCTTATATTTTTTGCCATTGACCATAGGATTCATTACCTCAACAGGGATAGATCCAGGTAATGACACTTTTACTTTTCTGATTTGCTTATATTTTTGCCATTGACCACAAATAACTAAATACCGAAGTTACTGTGAATTTATGTTCTGCATATGCGCATTTCGTCAACTTATGTCTCTTCAGCGCAGATAAAATCTAAACGTTTGGAAGACCATAAAATCAAATATGTGAAAAACTGATAGAGAACAAATACCCAAAATGATCTAAATGTAAAGCCAAAATAAGCTTAGGACAGAGCTTTGCGTGAGGGAATACTCCTTAGTTTTCAACAAAATTTACAAAAATTCCGATATTGCAAGGTTAACCTTGTACCCTGGGAAAATATTTTCCTTTAAGCAAGCTTCACTTCAAATATAACCCCAGGTCATCAGCAAACCCTTACCAAATTTGATTGGCTGTATAAATCGCCATCTTGATTACAAAAAATTGAACTTTCATTTCGCGCGTTTCTTCCAACTGCATCAAGATAGACTGTATATAATTTAAATAAAACAGCCGACTGCTTTTTTGTACAGCTATTGAATCGATTAATCGTTTTTTCTAAGATATTGCCATAAGTAGCACAGAAATCCATTTTAAAACCAAGTTCATTTCAATCAGCTGTGTTTGTTTACATTAACACCGGATATTACGTCACGTACCTATATTTCGGAATAACAATACATGACGTCAGATCCTACGTAAATTTAGAGACATTCCGAATGTTGAAATCCGATTCAAATTTGAATCGGATTCAATGCTGGTGACCTGACTCTATATTCGAACCGGAAGCCGCTTACCGTAAAGAGAATATTGAGTCAGGATCCCAGACTATTGCAAGGTTCGAAATAAAATAGGCTTTCGGGTCAGAGCACCGAAGTACTGACTACTGGGCTGGTGAATACCCTCGGGGACTAACAGTCCACCAGCAGAGGCATCGACCCAGTTGTAACAAATAACTAAATATGATTCATTTAAACCAACAGGGATAGATCCAGGTATTGACACTTTTATTTTTCTGATTTGATTATATTTTTGCCGTTGCAAAAAAGATTCATTACCCCCAACAGGGATTGATCCAGGTAATAGCACTTTTATTTTATTGATTTGGCTTTACTTTGTGCTGTTGACTATAGGACTCACAATTCCAACAGGGATTCGGTTAACTTAACTTTATCTTATATTTTTGCCTATGTATAAAATTAAGGGCCATCTGAAGATTTCCTCTGCATCATTGCATGGTGTTCAAGGACAAATAACTAAATACCGAACTTGCTGTTAATTTGGTTTCTGCATGTGATCATTTCGATGATTTATGTCTATTTAGTGCAGAAAAATTTTAATATTTGAAATACCATACACTCAAAGGTGTTAAAAATGCATAGAGAACAAATAACAAATATGATCTAGATGTTAAGTCAAAATACGCTAAAGACAGCGCTTTGCATGAGGGAGATTTTCATGAAATAACTAAATACCGAAGTTACTGTGAATTCATTTTCTGCATATGTGCATTTCGACAACGCATGTCTCATCAGTGCAGATAAAGCCAAACATTTGAAAGTCCATTAACCGAAAACGTGTAAAAGCTGATAGAGAACAATCAACAAAAAGGAACAAGTCTAGTAAAGTTTGAAAGTCGGATAAGTACAGTAATAAAACATAAACTCTGTATAGCATTTAAAACCGACTACATAATGGGTTTAGCCACATAAGCACTATAATAACTAAATAGAAAGCTAAGGACAGAGCAATGCATGGGGGAGGTACTCCTTAGTTTTAAACGAGATTTTGTTAAATGTGTATATTGCAAGTTTAATAAAATCGGTTTTCGGGTCAGCATAGAAGTACTGACTACTGGGTTGGTGAACACCCTCGGGGACTTCTAGTCCACCAGCAGAAGCATCGGCCCAGTGGCAATAAATAATTAAATACTGAAGTTACTGTTAATTTATTTTTTCTGCATATGCGCATTTCGACAACGCTTTTCTCATGCAGATAAAACCAAAAATTTTGAAGTCCATTGACCAAAAACGTGTAAACGCTGACAGAGAACAAACAACCAAAAAAACTAAATAGAAAAGCCAAAATTCAACTAAGGACAGAGTTATGCAGGAGGGAGATACTGCTTAGTTTTAAACAAGATTTTGTGAAATTGAGATAATTCAAGACAGCGCTTTGCATGAGGGAGATTTTAATGAAATAACTAAATACCGAAGTTTCTGTGAATTTATTTTCTGCATATGTGCATTTCGGCAACGCATGTCTCATCAGTACAGATAAAGCCAAACATTTGAAAGTCCATTAACCGAAAACGTGTAAAAGCTGATAGAGAACAATCAACAAAAAGGAACAAGTCTAGTAAAGTTTAAAAGTCGGATAAGTACAATAATAAAACATAAACTCTGTATAGCATTTAAAACCGACTACATAATGAGTTAAGCCTCATAAGCACTATAATAACTAAACAGAAAGCTAAGGACAGAGCAATGCAAGAATTAGGTACTCCTTAGTTTTAAACGAGATTTTGTCAATTCTGTATATTGCAAGTTTCAATAAA
Source organism: Modiolus philippinarum (assembly GCA_002080025.1). Lineage (NCBI taxonomy): Eukaryota > Metazoa > Mollusca > Bivalvia > Mytilida > Modiolidae > Modiolus > Modiolus philippinarum. The sequence continues at coordinate 11,238 of MJUU01007385.1, read as the reverse complement.
ATCGGTTTTCGGGTCAGCATAGAAGTACTGACTACTGGGTTGGTGAACACCCTCGGGGACTTCTAGTCCAACAGCAGAGGCATCGGCTCAATGGCAATAAATACTTAAATACTGAAGTTACTGTTAATTTATGTTCTGCATATGCGCATTTCGGCAACGCTTGTCTCTGGCAGATAAAACCAAAAATTTTGAAGTCCATTGACCAAAAGGAACTAAATAGAAAAGCCAAAATTCAACTAAGGACAGAGCTATGCATGAGCTATGCATGAGGGAGATAAACCCTAGTTTTAAACAAGATTTTGTGAAATTGAGATAATTCAAGTTTCAATGAAATCGATTTCTGGTCAGCACCGAAGTACTGACTACTGGATTGGTGAACACATTCGGGGACTTCCAGTTCACCAGCAGAGGCATCGGCCCAGTGGCAATAATAACTAAATACTGAAGTTACTGTTGATTTATGTTCTGCATATGCGCATTTCGACACCTCATAAGTGAAGATAAAACCAAAATTTGGAAGTCCATTAACCGAAAACGTGTAAAAGCTGAAAGAGAACAAACAATTTCAAATTGAGAAAAAATTAAATACTTTAAGTCTAAAATAGAATCGGAACAACACCAAAATACTTATTACTGGGCTAATGAATACCCTCAGGGATAACACCCCACCAGAAAAGCTAAATACCGAAACTACTTTTAATTTAGTTCGTGCATATTTCAATTTCGACCTGTCCTTTTGTATATATTTTGTGTTGACTGTGTATTTCTTTGTTTCTGTCGCATCCTTTTCCCATCATTCTTTTTTTTTCAGTGCATTTTAAAATCATATTAATTCTTTTAAAAGATAATATTCATAATTGAGAATGGTTACAAATTATTTGTTCAACCAAAAATTTAAATAAATATTTGGGTTTTTATACAGGTAACAAGCTAACAAATTAAAAATAATGTTAATTTCTTTAAAGATAATCTTAATCCTTTGACAGAAGAGTACCCACCCTAAATAGTTTGTCAATTATGATCATTTTTTTCCTTTTTTGTTATATTATTTGTGTGATAGTGGACCTTCTTGTTATGTCTATACAAGATTCAACTTGATTGTAAGGAGTACATGTTCTTTTGTTTCCTGTCCCCATCCTTTCTCGCATATTGCTTTGGTATTCGTTTGCCAATGTATTATTTATTATAGTGTTAGGGTGTTAGTTGCAACAAAAATTCACATGACTACTTTCACATGACTACTGCCGATTTCATTTTAACTACTGGTTTCATAAAACAGTACACAGTTGACTCGTTCTTATAAAAAATAATCACATTCCATAAATTTTAAGAAGAATTTTTTTAATAAAGCTTTCTGGCCGAAAGTCACGTTTTTTCCAAATACCGCAGTAAGCTTTAGTTTTGATTGAATTTGGAAGAGAAGTGTTCTACAAATCAGCTTCAGCTATCAGTGACTTCTCCTTTTGAATGTTACAATGTTGTAATATGGACTAGGTGAAATGCCTCCGCTATGGTAACTTTTTTTTTAGAAGAAACCGGATTATGGTCATGGAGTTAGTAGTCTACCTGTATTGGGTTTTATTCTAATGTCATTAAACTATTGGGAAACGGGACAGATAAAGGGGCGGTTTGGGTACCCATAAACCGGTTTAACCATACCGCTGGCTTTTGCTAGTGCCGGTACCTAGTCTGGCTGTCCCGAGTTCCTATCGTTGTCTACGTTTTTTTGTCGTATTCGTATTTTTCATGTGTAGTTCCATGGCAGATTTTGACATGTAATTATAATTTTCAGCCATTGTAGGTGTTTCCTGTTATCGATTTTTTACATTTACTTAAAAAGCACACTCATAAGCTCTAGTTTGGCTTGCAGGTGTATTTTCCTATAAACATTGCTAGTTGTTAAGGTGTAGTAATTTTTATCAAAAAGGAATTGAAGCCCTATGTGTTAGACTGGGAATAAAAAAAATGTCCCATCAGTCAACAGGTTATCGAAGTTAAATGATTTAAAACTGTTGACACCATATTATTGTTTATCCGGTAATGAATAATTGAGTAACATGTAGTCCGTTTCAGGACAATAATTAAAACTGCATCACCCATACTGCAGTTGTTTTGCTTCTTTTATTTTGATAACTTACACCAATGTGTGGGGCATGTAAAATTTCTATTTCTGTATGACTAAATTTCACATTATTCAATATTATTCAATATTATATGGACGATAATATTTACATGTTAGATTTGAGTTATACTTACCAAAACCGTGTAAAAGGTATGCAAATCTCTATTTTGATGTTTTATTTGGTTTATTTGGACTTTAAGGAAATGTGTCCGCTATGAAAATATATCCATTCTAATGTTATATTTTATATCCATTCTAATGTTGTATTTAACTAATACTGATTTAAACAAATGTGGAAAGTATATAAATTCTTTACTTTCTTTACTGTTATGTGATAATAATTTAGGCCTAGAAAGTTGGTAGGGTTTGTAGAATTTTTTAATGTGAAAAGTAGTACGTAATAAAGTAATATATACTAAAACAGTGGGGTTTGTAAACTGTTTTAATTACATTTCAGTAAAATGGCACTTATCAAATACGTGAGGTATAATTCATCGAAAACAGATACCGCAACAAAAAGGACAAAGGCGGAAATGACTAAAATCGAAACCATTAAAACACAGTTATTTTGATTTAACACAAACTTAGACAAGATGACGAACATAAAAAAAAATTAAAACTACAAAAATATAGATTGATTTGAAAATCCTACAAAACTAGTGGTATTATTTGCTTCGGAACCATAAATTTATAAATTCCCTAATTGCATGATCTATTTTAGTAAAATTGACTGAATCAAATGTGGTAGGTCTGAAAAAATCCTGTTTTTATTTCTTATCAGAAGCAAAGACATATAAAACCATTTTATATGTCTCTGTCAGAAGTAAGGGGAACTTGTGTAAGCAAGTCCTAGTGCATACCTTCCATTTTATTATGTTGGTGATATACTAGTGTACTTTATTCCGTAACATACTCGCGGCTTAAATAATGTGTTCCGGAAAGATTATTTGTCGTGAAATAAATACACTGTTACACTCTTGCCTAATAGGTTTGAAACAAGATAGTTAAAAAATGCTTAATGTATTCTTGATGCATTTGAAAGCGGATAGAACAGAAAATATGATGCTACAAGATATCTTATTATATCCATGGATGTCGGATCTCAAGCTTACAGCCGAGACATGAGCGCAAAGGTTTTTAATTACAAAAGCTGACATTTCTTTGAAGCTGTAGTTGATTGTTCGGAATTCGGCAAAATTTTCGCATTTTTTTCCTGTGAAATATATAATTATACAGTATAAATGAATAATAAATTAACGTTGTTAAATTCATATTAGTTCGGTTTTACTTTTCAAAAACACCCTTTTCAGACTATAATGCAAACAAAGCACCGTTTATGATAATAACACCTTTTGCTTCTATAACTTGTAAATATCTTAAAGTCACGTGCGGTAAATTTTACGTTTACCTTTAATACGTGTACAGGCGTGTGCCACACCTAGCGAAGGTGAGGTAAAGTTTTGGTGGGAATAAACAAACCACAATAAACATCGTTACCAGGTGACTAAGGATTATGTTGTACTTGAAGTGTACTGTACAAAAGTTCAGCGATTGAAAAAAAAATTAACTGAAAAAAAAAATTTTTAAAAATTAAAAAAACACGTGTGTGGCAAATATGTCTCTAATTTTTTTTGAAGATTTCTGGGTTTGTTATTTGTTTACTTATTACTTGTGGTAAACGTTTTTTTCTAAGACTGAAGAATTTTTCCTTTTCATACACGTTTTGATCCATTATATGATTGCGTACATATGAGGACACGTGCATGCCTAAGTGCATAAGGAGCCTAGCACATGTGTCTCTTCAGAATACGTGTTGAGTCGGGACAATATGAAGAAGTTCCATATTAGTAAAAAAGCACAAGACACATAATCCTAATCACACACATCAGCATAATAAAAATTCCGTTTTTTTTAACCTCGCCAGAGACAAAAAATTATAATTATATGTCTCTGACCTCGCTGACTAGGACAGTATCTTTTGTATGAAAAAAAGGATCTTCAGATTTTGAACTTTCAAACAGAAAAAAAAAGAACAAACATTGAGACCTCTATGCTTGTTGTCGAACATTGAAGCTTCTTAGGTAAAGCAAAGGCCAACCGCCTTCTTGTCGGGAACGACAAACTCGCACCGTACAGCAAGCGTTGTGTATTTAGCCATTTAGTATTTTTATTTTGTTTTGAAGTCTGGTATATTTGAGCATATTCACTGGTTTGAATCTGTCAATAGTAAAAAAAAATGTATTATGAGTTCAATATCCAAAGTTGTAATGTTGTCGAGATAAATTGACTAAATTTGTACACTCTCAGACATCAACACATAATGAATATTATTATAATTTCTTGCTGATTATTTAACATTTAAGTCCATCCTATATTCAGCCCACAAAACGCTCAAAATGTTTTTTGTAATGTAGTTTGTATTTGACCAATTCGACAAGCTATGTATCCGAATGGCGGATTTCGGGGGGGGCGTAAGCCCCTCTTTTTGTTGCAAAACAAAACTTGTGGAAATTCTGTTTTCTGTAATTTCACACATCGTTTTGAATTGTACTTGAAAATGAATATTTATAGATTTTTAATGGAAAAAATATGGTTTGAAAGTTACAATATATCTGGATACACATAATTTTTTCTGAATGAAAATCACAACTGCATCACAAGCATTATTCCGACTATGGAATAAATGATTAATTGACTTGTTTACAAGTATATATTCATACATAATAAAAACGCAATATGTTCTGTGGCGTGCGTGTCACAGGTGACCACCTTAACAAAAATTTCACCTGAACGAATAATTCACCTGTGTCACACGGGCCACCTGGGGTTTTAATTAATGACAATAAACAATTACAATTAACAAGGTAACATGTTACAAAGGATTAAGTTTTGTCAACAACGAAGTGTAAGTGCACAATTTCTTAACCGTGAAAAATATTCGCACGTGTGCACATTCGTTTTTGAAAGGAGTAAAATAAAGGTATGCATGAAATTTACATTCTTTAGAAAAAGGGTTAGTTTTTTTAACATTTTCTGTTTATTACTAATAGAAACTCGAAATTTGGACAATTAATAGATTTTTTCCCCTAACTTCATGTTCATGCTTTGATCGACGTAAATTGATAGCGTACATTGTAGTTTATTTTTCCTATATGGTATATGGATATCGAGTATTGTCCAATCAAATCATATTATATAAGGTACCGGAAGCCTTGTATAAGGTACCGGAAGAAGTCAATATGGCAGCCCCCTGCTTGTTTAAATTTTGATACAAAAACACAAATTATAGAATAACCACTTAAGATCTGAAAACGGGTCACGACAACAACGTTTTAAAATACATGTTTGAATAACATATCAAATTTAATTTTTTGAGTGAACTTTCCCTTTAATCAAATGTATAATTATGGTATGTAAATTGTCTTTTGTCATGCTCTGTTTTTGGTAATATGATAAAATAATTATGGGGCTCGTTAAATCTATCTAAATCTTACATGAATACATGTAAAAAATGTTTTCATGTTTTATTTATGTACTATTGATTAAAACAAATGGTATGAAACATCTCTTCATTTTGTATTTTTATTTTCTTTTTTCTAAGTCTTTTTTAAATGAATTTTTCAAATGTTTCTGGTTTTCAAGTCCCTTGCGGATGAAATGACTAAACCGAAATTGTCAGCCCAACAAAATAGCATTTTGATTGTTTTGTATTAATTTTATGGACTACGGGAAATTACACACGTATTAATACAATACTAACTTAGTAATGATGCTTGCAATAGTTCTGCTGGGTGGGTTTGAAGTTTAAAAGTTAACACAAAAATAGATGTAGTTTTTTCCGGAAAAATGGCTTCAAAACAACAAGAGAACACGACAATATCTCCACAAAGGTAAAGCAAAAGAGTGTGTTTTTGATTTACTCAAAAATAACTGTCTTATTGGGGAAATGACAACACTGTAACGACATGTAAAACCATGGTGACGAGAGTAAAACGTCTACAGTTACATTTGGTTGAATTTAACATTGATGTATATATTTTTTTTCAAACAGTTATTTCGATGTTTTACGAAATCGCTTGCAAAACTACAACTACGATAACAGCAAAAACATCTAGGATTACTTATTATTGTATATATCTTCATACGTATTTGACTATTCAATTACATTGATTAGATAGACTCTTAAACATTAAATAGACTCTTCTTTTGTTTTTAAGAAATAACTTGACAACATGTATTGTTACGTCAGCTTACGTTTCTATCCAATTTGCATTATACGATTAAGAAACATTGCGTGGACAAACTTTTAATTTTTTTTTTATTTAAGTCAGATCAATTTCACGGTCTATTTTAATTGGTTTTACGGTAGGATTTAAATTAACGAACATGTGGTAAACAGGAAAGACACAAGAATAAAAAAGGAAAAATTATTTGCAACATCCAGATTTTATGTCATAACATATCTTTTCTTCAATCGTTTGGAAGGTTGTCTGCCTGTCTCCGATTTTTGAGTTTGCAAGGATTTAAAGTAGTTGGGGTGTCTAAAACTGAGCATCTTTTTTGTGCATCTAAGCAAAAATTCAATAATTCAATAAGAATTGCGTCTAAATGATTCTGTATGTTTTAAAAACAATAATTTAAATAATTATAAATCAAGTTTGTTTGAATAATATTGCACATTGCCAAACTTTCAACAACAAAAAATAATCGAGGGAGATAATTCTATACTGAAAAACTATTAAATAGGTCAAATTTTCTCAGTCTGTTAAAAATAAGTTTTTCTTTGTTTAATATGCAAAAAGCATTCATAAAAACACATATACAATAATTTTTTTCTAGAAAATATTACAAATTCTTTATGTTTTAGGATATAACTTCTCGAAAAGGTCCGTGACATATCTTTTTTCTAAACTTAAGTTCAAATTAATAAAAATACAAAGTTTGAATAAAAAATGTATGTCTGATTATAGTATGAATATGCCTTTGAATTGAAGTAAAGGAGTATTTCTATATACATGTAATTCTTTTATAAATATAGAGCAAAAACCAAATTTGGTCAATCTTAAGAATCCTTTTGACTATCCGTGACAACCAAAATTTTTTGGATATTTTTATAGCATATTGCAAGTTCCATGGTAAAATTTTAAAAGATATTACACCTCAACTTTTTTCAGACATAATGAAATATTTTTTCAATTTTACGTGTGGTTACCTATATTGATTTATGTTAGTTTTCTGGTTTTTTTTCAGGTTGTCCTGGTGTGAAATGCTTCAACAATGGAACACCTGACACAAACACATGTATCTGTCAATGCAGGGATCCCTATATAGGATTCAGTTGTCAAGGTTTGTTATCCCTATAAAGGATTCAGTTGCCAGTGTATGTTATCCCTATAAAGGATTCAGTTTCCAATGTATGTTATCCCTATAATGGACTCAGTTGCCAAGTTATGCTATCAATATATAGGATTCAGTTGACAAGGTATGTTATCACAAGAGAATTCAGTTGCCAAGGTATGTTATCACAAGAGGATTCAGTTGCCAAGGTACATGTATCCCTATATAGGATTCAGTTGCTGAAGTATGTTATCTCTATAAAGGATTCAGTTGCCAAGGTATGTTACCCCTATGTAGGATTCAGTTGCCAAGGTATGTTATCCCTATATAGGATTCAGTTGTCAAGGCATATTATCTCTATATAGGATTCAGTTTCCAACGTATGTTATCCCTATATAGGATTCAGTTGCCAAGGTATTTTATCCCTAAATATGATTCAGTTGTCAAGAATGTTATCCCTATATAGGATTCAGTTGTTCAGGTATGTTATCCCTATATAGGATTCAGTTGCCAACGTATGCTATTTCTGTATAGGATTCAGTTGCAAAGATATGTTATCCCTATATAGGATTCAGTTCCCAAGGTATTATCCCTATATAGGATTCAGTTCTCAAGGTGTGTTATCCCTATATAGGATTCAGTTGCCAAGGTATGTTATCCCTATATAGGATTCAGTTGTCAAGGTATATTATCTCTATATAGGATTCAGTTGCCAACGTATGTTATCCTATATAGGATTCAGGTGCCAAGGTATTTTATCCCTATATAGGATTCAGTTGTCAAGGTATCTTATCCCTATATAGGATTCAGTTGTCCAGGTATGTTATCCCTATATAGGATTCATTTGCCAACGTATGTTATTTCTGTAAAGGATTCAGTTGCAAAGATATGTTATCCCTATATAGGATTCAGTTCCCAAGGTATTATCCCTATATAGGATTCAGTTCCCAAGGTGTGTTATCCCTATATAGGATTCAGTTGCCAAGGTATGTTATCCCTATATAGGATTCAGTTGTCAAGGTATATTATCTCTATATAGGATTCAGTTGCCAACGTATGTTATCCTATATAGGATTCAGGTGCCAAGGTATTTTATCCCTATATAGGATTCAGTTGTCAAGGTATCTTATCCCTATATAGGATTCAGTTGTCCAGGTATGTTATCCCTATATAGGATTCATTTGCCAACGTATGTTATTTCTGTAAAGGATTCAGTTGCAAAGATATGTTATCCCTATATAGGATTCAGTTCTTTATGATTTTAGAATTTCCCCTTTCCTCGTTCTTGCTTCGGTATTCGTTTGCCGATGTATTCCCAAGGTATGTTATCCCTATATAGGATTGAGTTGCCAAGGTGTGTTATCCCTATATAGGATTCAGTTACCATGGTATGTACTGTGTGGTGGCAATGTGTTTTGTCGGATTGAAATGAAATGATCAATCTTTAATGTGTACAACACCTTTACATCGTTCCTGTCAAGTTTGGTTGAATTTGCTTCTCTGTTTTCGTAGAAGTAGATGATGATGACGTTTTGCCAAATGGGTCCAATATTAAATATAAGTTCCGCGCTGACGGCCATGTTTTTTTTGTTGGATTGGAACGAAATAAGCAATCTTTGTAAGCCTTTACATAATTCCTGTAAAGTTTACATGAATTTGCTTCAGTAGTTTCGGAGGAGTTGATCATGTTGATGAAAATGACATTTTTCTCAAAGGGTCCAATATTAAATATAAGTTCCGCGCTGGCGCCCATGTTTTTTTGGCGGATCGGAATGAAATGTAAAGGACCTTCCATACAACATTTCTCACAGTTACGTTGAAATTGCTTCAGTGGTTTCAGAGGAGTTGATGAAAACGACGTTTTACCATAGGGTCGAATGTTAAATATAAGTTCCGCGTTTGCGACCGTATTTAATGTCGAAGTAAAATGAAATGAACAATCTTTGTAAATGACCTTCTAAAAGTAATTCCTGTAAAGTTTGGTTGAATTTGCTTCAGTGGCTCAGAGGATTTGACAAAAATTATGTTTTTCAATGGGGTCCAATGTTAGATATGAGTACCGCGCTGGTGGCCAAGTTTTTTGTCGGATCGGAACGAAATGGGCAATCTTTGTAAAGAATCTTTACATTATTCATGTAAAGTTTTCTTGAATTTGCTTCAGTAGTTTCAGAGGAGTTGGTGAAAATGACATTTTCCCATAGGGTCCAATGTTAAATTTAAGATCCGCCCTGGCGGCCATTTTTTTTGTCGGATCGGATTAGAATGAGCATTACAAAAACAGGAAAACAGCAAACACCTACAATGGCCAGGAACTATAATCACATGCCACAATTTACAAGCAAACTGCACCAGAAAAACAATAATGAAAACAAGAGACAAACATAAATAACGATAGGAACTCGGGATAGCCGGACTTGGTACCGGCACCAGCAAAAGCCAGTGGTAGCAGTCTTTTTAAAGGACCTTCCATACATCATTCCTGTACAGTTTAGTTTAATTTGCTTCAGTGCTTTCAGACGAGTTAGTCCAATGTTAAATATGAGTTCTGCGCTGGCGATCGTGGGTTTTTTTATGGATTGTTATGAAATGAGCAATCTTTGTAAAAGACATTCCATAGATCATTCCTGTTTGGATTAATTTGCTTCTGAATCAGTTTTCTTGGAGGAGCGGGTAAAAATAATTTTTTCCTTTATAGTCCAATGTTTAATTATAAGTCCCACTAAGCTGGCGGACATGTTTTCTGTTGAAGCACAACCAAATGAGTACTCTTTGTAAAGGACCTACCATGCATCATTCGTATAAAGTTTGGTTGAATTTGCTTCAGTGGTTTCAGAAGAGTTAAAAAATTCCCATATGGTCCCATGTTAAATATAAATTCCAAGCGGACGAAATGTTTTTTGTCTGATCGGAAGGAAATGAACAGCAAAATTTGTATAGGACATTCCATACATCATTCCTGTATGGTTTGCTTGAATTTGCTTCAGTGGTTTCAGAGGAGATGACAACAATGATTTTTTTTGCCAAAGGTGCAATGTTAAATATAAGTTTCACGCTGGCAGCCATGCTTTTGTCGGATCGGAACGAAACTAGCAATCTTTGTTAAGAACCTTCTATACATAATTAATGTAAAGTTTGGTTGAATTAGCTTCAGTGGTTTTAGTGGAGTTGATGAAAATAAGAAAAGTTAACAGACAGACGGAACACGGACGCAAAGTGATGGCAATAGCTCACACTAAACCTTTGGGTCAGGTGAGCTAACAAAATATAGTAGTTGCTGTAAATTTTGATTTCAACGTGGAATTATTATATTTTTTATAGATTCATGGTTTAAAACTGCAATAACGGCATCTATTCAAGTATAGAATAGATGCATTTATTGCAGAAACATTAACAAGAGTTGTCGCGCTTTGTACAAGTTCGTTATCATTATCATCCAGAACTCCTTTATTTAATTTAATGCTTTATTCATTTAACGAGGATTACAAACAGCCCGAGGGCTACAAAGTTGCTCTCCTCAACATAAACAGACAAGACAATATATTACAAGACAAATATACAATACAACTCTCATTCTCATACTCTTACACATAGAACAAACACATGTTATCGAAAATCAAAACGATACAAATAAATTACATAAAACTTTTACTGTTTTCAATAAATTCAAACACATATTGAAATAACATTTTGTTGTCATCCATTAAGAAATCATCATTTCCAAATATTAAGACTTTAACTAGATAGTTGCACAAAATTTCTTTAAATGATATTAAGTTTAC
>MJUU01007382.1:131859-155215 GCA_002080025.1 Modiolus philippinarum | reverse complement strand
TATAACTTTTTCTGTGTAGCTTTTTAACACCTCCGGCTGTTTTTTTTTTAAACACATTACTAATATGTTATATTGATTATCTACCCTACCGACTTTTTTTTGAGGCACGAAAAAAATAGTCGGTGGGGGGGGGGATTATCAATATGACATATTAGTTGGATTTTGTTTGGCAATGAATCTGGTTGCTTTCATCGAGTTCCTTGTGATTCATAACTTACATTTATTATATGAACTAAAAAGAAAACAAAACCAAGAGCCAACATCAAAAACCAACAACAATTCCGCGAAAGTAAGTTATAATAATCTGAACAGTCACTTGTTGTATATTATAATATGTAAAATGGCTTCAAGAATAAAAAGCGTGCGAAAAACTTCCATGTGAATAGAAACCAGAAATATTTTATTTATTTCATTTTACGTATCCAGTGCTATTCAATGCATCTTCACAGGACATGTGTTTTTTTTTTTAAAAAACTTATGTTTCAAACTAACCGTTTGACTATAGTCTTGAAATAAATGAACAGCATATAACGCTTGACGCTATTAGTATTGCCCGACACAAAATAAATTTTACCTTTTACTTTTTACCTTAACTTATATAATTATTCTGGTAGTGCTTTAAATCAGCTATCGGAATATTTTGACATTCTTTAATAAACATCCGTTTTAGGCAGTTAAATCTAAAATTCATTGGACGAAAATAAGGATCTCGTGGCCTTTTCGTAAAGGTAGTTATATCTATATAATCACCTCTCTGTTGTGATTTTGCGCCCTGCTTTGTTAACCATAAAATAGGGTGCACTCGACTTCCAACCATAGTTATAATGTATGCCAGTAACTTCAAGATCGATGGTTCTCAACATGGGTACGGCACAGAAAAGAAAAATGAAGACACACACACACAAAGATGAACAACAAGGACCCAATAAAAAAAAACCATGGGTGAGATAAGGTGCACCGGTAGAGTTAGCATCTCCTGCTTCTTATAAGACACCTGCCGTGTTGAACATGTCAAATCCGGTAGTAAAGTCAAATCCGGTAGAGGAAGCATTAATTAAGCTTTAGAGGGAAAGATCTGTTGTCATCTGGGAAACAGATATCCCATAGCAGTCCACAAGATGGTGATGTAAATCAGCAGCTGTATTGATCAACATTTATCTTTTCCATTATCGCATATAATTGGATCTTGCCTGGGGGATTCAAAAACACGTGCCATCAAATGAAAAAGTATAAAATCTGACAAGTAAAAAAAGACAATGGGTTATTGTATTTCTGACTGTGTACCTAAAGATGTTTCAAATAGTTAATCAAAAATCGAAACAACGAATTGAATATTGAATCAATATTCTGTAACGGGAACATCAGTCAACACAAAAATTTTGTTGACTAAAATATGACTGTAATTTTATTGTTGAAGTATTAATTTTTTCAGTCTTTGCACAACTGAATACGATAATATATTTTGATCACAATGATTTTACTGTCTAAAATTAATTTAAACATCATAATATCAAAGGAAACATTCAGTAAGGCATACTTTTTCGTGCATGCAGACCTGACAAATGTCTAGTTTGCTTGGCGATTGCCAAAGATTAGCATAACATGTCCACATTTTTGGAGGGACAAGTTTTGATCATTTTTGTTTTTTTTTTCCTTTTTTTAGTTCTGTAGACTCCATTTCCTCTTTATGATATTGTTTGGTCTATTGATTTTTTTTTTCTTTTCCGCTTTGCTGCGTTGATATTAATTGTCGGAGTTTCCCTGACACTGACTTTATAAACAATAGTGCTGAAAACATCTTTCTTTTTGCAATACTATATTATTTTAAGAAAACCTTACTGACAAATTCATGGTTTGAACAATGCATTTAACATCTGTGTTACAGTGTATATTGATCGAAGACATTACATGTAATTTCTCAACAAATTTTAGAGGATTTCTTTTTTATTAAATCGACTCTTTTTGTTTGATTAATATCAATCAAGTTTACACTGGAATTCATTTATCTGGTATTTTACAGGTTGGTTTATCCTATTTATTGTACAGTGTAGGATCAATAAATTTTTAATTTGAATATACCTTCTTTTTCGATGTAAGGGCAGGCATATTTGCAAAATTAAATCACTTTTAGCTAAGTACTTACATTCAAATTTATGTCGAAACCGCTATCAAAGGTATTTTTAATGATGATATCTTATTTCAAGTACATACATGCATGTATCTAGTAGGACAGGGTCAGAGCAAGTTTTGGTCATAACGAGGCAAACTCTGTAATCTTAGATATTAACTTTTAAAAAATTTTAGTTCTAATAGTAGCCCTTTTCTCCTGTCATCATAACAAACCATAACAATTTTGAGTTATCTTTAATGTTATATTTCAGAATGGACCAACTGTAAAAGACGCAAGAAAACGAATCGGAAATACGGTTCGAAAAATTCAGGTGGAGCCAGTGGATGTAGAATGTGCCAATCAAACCAAGAAAAAATCGCATTGTTTTGAAATTACTCCGAGTAAAATTGATACAATATGTATGTATGGATATATATTTGTGTTTGCAATATTTAATATTATCTACTGGAGCCTGTTTATGGCGGACTAAAGGAAACTTTAAAAACTTTTATTGTTCTTGTTAATTTTAATAATAGTTCGTATACCTGTGATTCATAATTAACCTGTTCTGTATGTACCTGTTACTTTTCGTACAATGCCTACATGCCATGCGTTTTGGTTATGTTTCTAAAAGCCTGGAACCTAAATGGTTTTCAGGGGCTCCGTTGAAAAAGCTACTGGGCACGTCCCCAGTTGGTTGATAGTTGAATGTCCAATCTTAGGGGAGTAGTAAGGTCATTATGCGGAAAGCCTGACAGCGAACTATTGTAGATAAACTGTTTGGAGAACGGCAACGCTGAAATAGTATTAATACAGCTTCCTATCGCTGTTTATGTTTGTCTTTTGTATTTTTAATGTGGGTTTTTTCTTGTTTTTTATTGTGGGTTTTTTCTTGTGCAATTCCTATTTACTTTCTGGCATGTGGCTATATTTTCGGCCATTGTAGGTGTTTCCTGTTATCTTTTTTATTCCATTCTATTTTTCTCGTTTAAGAGCAGACCACTTGATGTCATATAGAATGCTAAATTTTTTTCTCCTACTCATTTTGAGTTGCCAAAATTGTTCCCTCTACCTTTACATCTTTCTTCATTTACTTATATGTTTATATATTGATATAGCTGAAATATTCTCATTGCAAGTTAAACTAGCATTCAGTCTATCACTTCTATCAGCAATTTACGCTTTTCGTTTCTGTTGGTAATTATATTATTGCTGACGATACATTCATTAATACTTGGACGACAAATTGAACTGTTGATCTGACATGTCACGCTTTGGAAAATTTAAACGTTTACTTGATTTTCAGTAGGATTAATAATATTACTACAAATTGGTTCCAAATAATTTGATTAAATGTAAATAGTGGACCCAAACTACAACACAGTTTGTAATTTTCGACTTTATAATAAGAAGGTTGACCTTTTGAACAAGTGTAACGGTTCAAATATTTGAATTTATTTATAATGGCTTTAGATTAATTGATGATTAATGTTAACGTACTCACTTTTTTATATCAAAATCTATACAAAATCAATTACTTTGCAAAATGTGAACACTGATCTTATTATGTTTTTAGTTGTTCTATGATCATTTATATTTCGTCAATGAAAACCCTCCATTTTACTTTCAGAGGACTTGCCGTATTGATTTGAAATTTCTAGAAGCATTTTGTTGTCATGCTGAAATCAACATTCAGATGATTAGCTGTATTTATACTACTCAACATAATAAAAACAAAATACCGATTGTAACTGTTATTCATTTTTTGCATATGGGCTTTTCGACAACTTATGTCTCATCAGTGCAGATCAACCCAAAATATTTGGAAGTCCATTTACCGAAAACCATGTTAAAGCTGAGAGCAAATAACCAAAAGGATCTAAATAGAAAAGCCAAAATTCAGCTAAGGACAGTGCTATCCATTAGAGAGATACTCCTTAGTTTAAAACAAAATTTTGTAAAATTTAGATATTGAAAGTTTCAATACAATCGGTCAGCACCGAAGTACTGACTACTGAGTTGGTGAATACCCCTGGGGACTAGCAGTCCACCAGCAGATGGATCGGCCCAGTGGTAATAAATAACAAAATACCAAAGTTACTGTTTATTTATTTTCTGCATATGTGCATCGACAACTTATGTCTCATCAGTGCAGATCAAACCAAAATATTTGGAAATCCATTTACCGAAAACCATGTTAAAGCTGATAGAGAACAAATAACCAAAAGGATCTAAATAGAACAGCCAAAATTCAGCTTAGGACAGAGCTATGCATGACGGAGATACTCATGAGTTTTAAACAAACTTTTGTATTTTGATATTGCAAATCTCAACATTTTGATATTGCAAATTCAAAACAATCGGTTTTCGAGTCAGCACCGAAGTACTGACTTTGAAAATGTATAAAAAATAAAATGTTTTCTTTCTTAGAAACAATAGCTCATAGACAAAATTTATATTATACATTATGCCCAAACATGTCTCTTACAATTCCAGAGCTATTTCCGGTCACGGTCAAGGTCATAATCCAGATTTCTAATTGCAGACATAGAAAGTGAGTATGCCCACATCTTCATTTTATCAAATCGTCAACCTTTCGAGCTGGTCGACTCAAACATATATTGCTATGACGATTATGAATTTTTCGGGCCTATTTTTCTTTTTAAACTAGCGTTGCCGTTAGTGTAAAATATGTGATGGGCTATTTTGACGTTGCGACATCTCACTGGACCTACCGCCATGCCATTTGGCAATTGATGAGCATGCATATTTATGATAAATATTGAGTTTTAAGTTTATTCTTCTTGATGTGAATAGTGAGGACAGAAATCAACGTCGACGATTTGACCTCGGTAAGTAATTGTTCACGTTGATTTTGTATAAACGAGGCATCGAAATGAGAGATTGTTTTCTACTTTTTAAGATAGAAAATTGATTTTAGAAAAACTTTAAATCATCTATCAAATTAAGGCGAACTCGATCATCGGGCGTAAAACAACTATTCCGGATTTTCATTGTATCCGTATCTAAATTTATATGAAAATGGGATAAATAAATGCATTTTGCGTTGAATACACTACAACACTAAAAAAAGAAGCTTTAGATGATGAAATACTAAAACAATCAAAAGTATTAGGATTTTCTGGAAACAATATGTAGTCAAAGTCAATTGTTAAAAAAAAGCAATCGCCCTTAGGAGTAATAATTGTTATAGTATAACCAACTCAAAAATTTGTACGTCGTTGTCAGGATTTTTTTTAATCCTCCAGTAGTTATATATGCTCGCTTTATGAGCCTATAGCTTGCCCCGAAGAGTAAATGCACGTCGCGGTAGACAACAAGCAAAACGTGGGAAAGACCTCTGGTAGAATTACTGACAATTCAAAAGTACCTGTTGATGTGTGCACATCAATGTCAACTTTCAAATCAGTCAAGAGTCATCTGTTCACAGAAACTCAAATTTAGCCCCATCAGTTTGGCGGAGAGTACAGAAAGTTTGTTTTTCTGACTTCGTTCATAAAGACAACTTATACCAGCTTTCATATAAAGATGTCTTCAGATTGTTAGAAATAAACTTATCGCAAAACGTTTAAGGTTGTATTCTCCTTAGGGGTCGAACTTTACCTGCATCAAGTTTTTTTTCCCGAAACCTATATTTTTATAATGTTAAGACCATGGACAAATCATTTTTGAAAAGAAAACCATATGTCCATTTGATTTTTTTTTTTTTTTTTTTGTGTGTGCTAAAGTCATTTGAAAACCCAAATTTTTGTCTATTTTGTGGCCTTTTTTTGGCTAAAATATCGACTTTAAGCATCAAGTTTTCTCTCAAAGTTTTCAGATTGTTAGATCTCATGAGTCTGAAGAAATATCAATAATAAAAAACTAAGGTCCGTGATGATATAAGACAGTTTTGTAAGAAAATGTTGCTTTTTGGGTCAAATTCAAAACTTTGTAAAATTTGTAAAAATCTAGATCTTTCAGAATTCACATAAACTACACAATCAAAACTCACCATTTCTTTTTAAATAATTGGACAATTATATCTTGAGGAACTTAGAAAAGAAATCATATGTATAAGATGAGTACTTTTTTTGAAAATTTATCTTCATTATCCCTACCCCGAAATCAGCTAAATTCTGACGGAGATCAATGGTCAGATTTGGTAAAACATTAGAATTTTACATTTCTCGTAAACTACTGGTCGTAGGTATATATTTTTTTACACAATTTGGGACGGTCATTACATAATATATATCAATAAAAAAAAATGTCACTCATAGGGCAAGTTTTATTCCTAAACGAGATTTGAACGAGACTGAAATCTCAGGAGAATACATCCTTAAGAGAAGTAAAAAAAAAAGATTAAAAAATACTAGACCGAATCACTGGTAGTTTTTATGGGTTTTTTGACGTTGTAAACATCTGTGCCAGTGCGAAACCAGAAAAGGGTTGTCAAACCATGTTTGTATTTCGTGCAAATTTGTGTATCCATTGGTGTCCAGTAGTGTTGTTTGCCCCGAAATGTCTTCGCAATCCAAAATATAATTCTTTTAATTTTTATTCATTAAAGTTACCTTATGAGGGGACCAATTCACAGCATCTACTAACTCCAACCATCACAACCGCGGGAGAACAAAGCATGATTAACCCCAATAATTAAGATAGAATGAAGCAAATACTTTGTCATTTGGGGAATGTAAGCAGCTCTATGGATGAACGTAAATGGCTTGTCGTGTGGTCTGATGGAATACCATATCTATATAACCTGAGGCTTCAGCGATATATATTATACATGTATTACTTGTAATGAGGTAATTGATACTGGAAAAGAATCTTTAAATGATCACAGGACTCTGGATATTTTAACTTTAGACCAGGCACTGGCCATATAGAGATAAACATGTATAGAAGTCTCTAACTTTGCTTGACCCTTATTGCTACAACTAATGAACGCTCTTGAATTTCTCACAAAAAAGCTCCAGATGTTGTCCGACAAAGATCTGACCAACATCGATATAAACAAATTATGTTTGCGTTTTTTTAAATTCTGTTGCTAAAGAGTTACTTTTGCCTAATGTAAGATGTTGTACTTTCCAAAAACTGTCAGTAGAATCATATTATCAGTGGGTAAATAATTGCATAGAGGACCCAAACTATCTCTACTTATTTGCCTAATGTGTCACATTTCTGCTTGCATTTCAAATGTACAGGGACATTCGTATAAACAATCACTCAGTTATGATGGCTGCAATAATTAATTTTGCTCCAATGTTTTTCCAAGGCCAACATCCAAAATACCAGTTGCACTTAGGGGATTTGTGCGACGGGGTTTAATATCCCGATGACTTAGGAGAAGAAATAGAGATTACTTAATCTCTTTCCTTTAGCGGTGAATTCCACAAGGGTCAATGGGCCGATTTTGTACACGAAAAAAGAATAAATTTATCAAATCATTTTTCCACCCATAGTAACAAATAGTTAGTCGCAAATCAGAAACTTTAAAAAAAAAAATAAAAGAAAGGCGTTGTGCTGATTTCTGGAAAACGAACAACTCTAGACTCCCCAAGTTTGACGTTGAAGATTTGATGATACACACAACATTACGACCTTACCTCTCTTCCCATACTATTGTGAGAAAACATGTTTCACCGTATAGGGAATTTCTTGATCATTCATTACACACATTTAAGTCTGTCGGTAAACTTAATTACAAGAAGCACAAAGATAATCTTGCTGTCAATGATAAATTTGGCGGTATCAAGGTGGATTCTGTTTTCATCCTACAGGAAAGAAGGATAAAACACGATAAAATAGAAAACAAAACTAATGCAGATATAACGGGTGAAATAACAGATATTATCAGTGCAATGTTGGACAATTCGGTCCAATTCAGTAACAAAGAGACAATTTCTCATTTAAGAACAAAACAACGGCAGTAGAATACCGAAGGAACATAGCACAAGATTACAAAAATCAAAGTCCAGAGACAAGATTAAGAACAAATGTTTGAAAAGCTCAGCTAATCGAATATTACAATGACGTTTCTTCGGATCAGAGCTAGAAGACCAATTAGCTTCAGAAAGTATTCCAGAAAAAGGGCTAGAATTAGAGATAAACACATTCACTGAACAGAGATCTGTTCATAAAATTCCTGAATGTCACAATTCTGTATTTCCCTTGTGAATCTCACATCTCTGGTGAACTGATTGTCCTAGTAATCAGTACTTCAGTGCTAACTCCAAAATCGATTTTTTCTGGAAACTTGGAATATCTAAATTTTAGAAAACTATCGTTAAAACTAAGGGATACCCCCCCCCCCCCCCTCTTGCACAGCTGAGTCTGTCTTTAGCTGTTTTTGTCTTTCCATTTAAATATTTTAGTTGTTTGTATTCTATGAGATTTTACAAGTTTTTGGTTTATGGACTTCCAAATATTTATATTTCATCTACACTGAAGAGACGTTAGTTGTCGAAATGGTCGTATGCAGAAACAAAATTTACAGTAACTTCGGTATTTTGTTATTTAAAAGAAAAGGTAAATTAAACCAAAAGGGTACAAGCCAGGCTCATAAGGACAATAATGAACTGAATTTGAAACTTCGGTGCATTTATAAACCCGTCAAAAGTTGATTATTAGAAAATATTTGTGCAAGCCGATTTTTTTTCCTGGAATCATGTTGCATCACTAAAATGCTGTTTTGTATTGGAAGATTCGCTGCTGTAGATTCACAATTCCGTTTACAAAAAATGAAAATGAATGGACAGAAAAATTTCCCAAACTGATTTCGTAAATTTATGTGACATTCCGTCAGATGAATTTTTCGATGCATACATTTGTTTACTGGTAGGCACACTTAACTTGGCGAATTATTTATTTTAACTTATTTAAATATTTGAAGCAACTAACTTAAATACTCCAAATGTGTTTGGAAGCCATTCAATATATACTGCATAGAACCTCTCAAAATATTGAGCTAGGTTTAATACCTTTTTTTGTAAAACAAAATAAGAATGCATGTTGTTAAGTTTCTGTTTACCTTTGCTTTCCTCCATTCCCAACAAGTAAAATGACAAGCTTAATCTCTGCCCCCTTGGATGAATAAAGTTCTTTTGCTATTTTTACCAGTGTGTTACCACGCTGGTAAAAACCATCCTCAGTAAAGTTACTCTTTCGTATTGTGTTTTTCTTTTGTTTTTCTTTTGTTTTCCATATCTGACATAAGTCAATCGCTAGTTAAGGTCATGATAAGAAAATTCTTGGTTCTTATCCCTCCCGCCTTAATTTCAACCCTTAAAAAATTCATTTTGTCTTTTGCCGATTTTTAGTTGCGTTCTTCAAAATATACGGTATTTTTCTCTGATATTAGTAATAAGAGAATCTCAGTTTTTGTATTATTGCTTAAAGATGTATTCTTTATTTTCTTTTATTTATTATATGTTACGGTTCTTTGGTGGGTTTGGTGAAATTGAGAAGCAAAATAGTTTCTTTTCTCCAACCAAATAAGAGTTATATCGAATGCTAATTCAATTTTCCTTTTTTTCGTTATTTTGCGCTCTGTAATATGGTGCTCTTTAAAAGGAGGAGCAGTTTCAGTACAAGAGACAAACGGGAGGTAACTACTTCAAAATATGAATGAATGGCACAGCTTTTTTGTATCAAAATAAGTTAAATAACACAATTCAAATATGCTTTAATTGGAGAACGCAACGGTAAATATATATTTTTGCTGCGGTAGAAATGTACATTCATATTTATAAAACCTTCTTATGTGTCTGCTCTTGTACGAAATATAAAAGAGAGGCATTTGTACTACATCCCCGAACAGTTTGTCTACTATGGTTCGCGGTCAGACTTTATCACCTGACTATCATGCATAGACAGGGCATTCTTTTATCCACCACCTTAGGAAGCCCCCGACAGCTCTGTAGGCGAAAACAGAATAAGGTTCCTGGATGTGTAAAGATCGTAAATTAATAGTAGAACAATCAAATATGTGAGTTCAAATGATGGAACAATAAGGAAGACTGTTTAATAAGAGCTGTTCAACATGCTCAAGGAGACCTTTGTGTGTTTTAGAAATCCACATCGGACTCGCAATCTTTTAATAGATAATTCCGGACAAACGGGATATTGATTTTTAGGAGTTAAAGCATTGGAGGATCAGTATTGGTCGTAGCAAAAGGCCCGAGTACAAATTAGGATTCTGTCAACACACATTTTTGAAATTAAAATGACGAATAATTCGTAAGGTTATAAGCATAAAACATTCATCATATGAAATTTTAGATCGAAATTGAATCAAATAATGTCATCGAAAGTTGGTTGATTTCCAACACGTTTGATGAAAAATCCGTAGTCCAGTCTAGAGTGGTGACATCTGGTTTGATTTGTGCTGTGATTGGTCAAAATTTAACGAAATTATCTATTGCAATAGGTTTTAAGACCATTTCAAAATGCATTCAAAAGTATTTAGGAATTTGCATATGGGCCAAGTTTAGCAGCAATGAATCCGTTTGTAAGGATTCTTATGAAGTTTTGATACACGGTAAATTGTAGGAAGGTGACTTTTATTTTTATCTACTTTGAAACGGTGACCCAGAAATATGATATTTGATCATTTTATCCCTGGACCTTTGAGGCATTTAACTTGGACGTGAAAACATTGCCGGAACAATTGCCAAGATCGTCTTAATCAGAATGTTACAAATGCGTGATTGCCAGCATTCCGAATGAAGTTCTGAATATTTGTTCGTATTTTTTTAACTAAAGCTCTAGATTTTACTTATATAATAGTTACTTATATAGAGAGAATTATCACAAGATATAGACTGCCCGAGGGATTGCGATATGGACTGACACCTGGATAATGCCCGAGCCGTAGGCGAGGGTATCATCCATGTGTCAGTCCATATCGCTATCCCAAGGGCAGTCTATATCGTGATAATTTTCTCTATATAAGTAACGATTGTGTTTGTTTTATTGAAGAACGTTTACATTTTATTTTTCATTAGTTGAAACCATGCCCTCTGTGACGAATATTCTGTTTATAACAATTGTCAGATACGCTATCTATGTTAGTACATCGTTCACTTACATATTCATGTACCTTTTTTTAGAAATAAGAGAGGTGAGACGCTATGCATAAAACTCATAAGTATTGGTACACTTTAATCACTTCAAAGCCTTTATAAGTCTATAAAGATATAGGGAAAATATGCAGTTCATTGGTATTAAACTGTAGTATCAAGCGGCGATACGTTATTAATTTGCAGAGTCTACTTTCACTGTCAATGTTTACATATATAAATAGCTAATTATAGGATACAAAATACAAAGAGATTTCCGTGTTTGATACCTTATTCCAATTCGTGATTTATTGGGCCGTCAGTCAGAAGCTTTAAAGTGATAGGTTATACTTAGTTTTTACAAACGTTTGGATAATTATGATGATCATAAATAGACATGAGGGGTTTTTGTAATATATGCCTCATTCATTTTGTCATTTAAAAGGCAGTGTTCTGCAGTTAGTTGTCAGTTCGTATTTGGTTCTACAACCGAGAACAGTCCCAAACATAAGGAAAGGTAATATAAGAGTAGGATAAGCTATTCGATTAAGGACTTGTGGTCGTTTCTGTATAAGGAACTGACCATTTGGCCTATCTGCATAAGATAGCCATATAGAAGTTCTTAGGTACAACAGGTACACAGAAGGTCGACATTACAACTGTCCCTTGAACTGAGAGACCTGTGGTTCTGAATAAGGACCAGGGGTTCCTCAGCCTCATATTGCCGATCAGAGACAGTACTTACGGTTTAGGTTACCACCGGTCACATATTACAGTTCCTCCAGTCTAGGTGACCACCTGTCACATATAAAGTCCCTCCAGTCTAAGTGACCACCGGTCACATATTAAAGTCCCTCCGGTCTAGGTGAACACCAGTCGTGTTTATTAGGTATTGGGTAGTCAAATTACAGTTGATCCTAGGGTTAATAGATGATTCATCTCCGGTTCTGAATAAGGACCGTGATGTCTCCTAGAGCACATTGTCATAAAAATAGAGTTATTCAATTAAGTACTTTCCGCTCGGATTCATAGAGAATAAGGCATTCTTCGGATAAAGATAGGGATTACAATAAGAGTTTAGGCTTTAGTTTAGGCTTTACCTCGTGACACAGCAGATCCAGGGAAACGACCCATTTCCCGATACGAAGATAGGAGTGACTCTGGCATTATAACACTAGGACGTGGGGGACCCCCAGGTAGTAATAAGACTACACAGATGTTAAAACTCCCCCGGGTTATGTTAATGAAGGTAATGGGGCAAGACCTAAGACAATACGCACTCAGCGCTCCCCAGTTACTTTTAAAAGTCAGGATGATGGGGACAAGGTTAAGTCCGTTGATAAAGTGGGAAAATCAAATGACAAGAAAACTTTAAAGGAAACCCCTGTACATTCTAAAGAAAGACATACAAATGTTAAGATAGCTAATTATGACGGACTTGGTGACTGGAATGATTATCTATCACATTTTGAAGCTTGTGCGTCCATCAATAGATGGGATGAAAATGACAAGGGGTTGTATTTGGCGGCTGCATTAAGAGGTCAGGCTCAGGGGGTACTTGGGGACCTGCCTGAAGACAAAAAGGGACAATTTGAGCATTTGGTTAGGTCCCTACATGTAGAGGAGAGGTTTGCCCCACCGAACCAAACAGAGTTATATAGGGTGCAGCTTAAAGAAAGGAAGCAGAGGGCAGGAGAAACGTTGCCGGAATTGGGACAAGCGATACGTCGTTTAGTTAATAAATCTTATCCAGGGTCCCAGGGGAAGTCAGGGAGTCCTTGGCCATTGAAAACTTTGTCGATGCCCTGGTCAATAGTGAGTTACGTATCAAGATATAACAGTCGCGTCCTGCCAATCTTAACAGCGCAGTGTTTATTGCTGTAGAACTAGAAACTTTTTATAAGGCAGAAAGGAAATATGAAAGTGGGAAGGCCCACTTACGTGCAGTAGAGGGTACTAAAGAGCAAATAAATGATAGATCAGGTGTTAAGTCTGACTTGTCAGACAGGATAGAAAATATGATGTCTACCTTCAATGCCCAGTTGCAACAAATGCGCAAAGAACTAGATGAATTTTAGAAACGTAGCAATAGGGTTGGTCAAGGTAGCGAAAGGTCAGACAGTGATTTAAGGTTATGCTTTAATTGTGGAAAACCGGGACACATAGCAAGGAACTGTAGAGTCCCTCCGGTAGGTCAAAGAACAAACAATCAAAATAGAGGTCGTTATTCAGTACGTCCGTTGAACTCCAATATTCATAGGGGTAGGAGAAAGTCTCGTAGACTATATCATGGTACAAAGGCAAATGGTATAGAGTCAGGACTTTATGTTGGGTGTAAGATCAATGATATACAGGCAAAGTTTTTGGTAGACTCGGGGGCTACTATGAGCTAAGTATCAAATGATATTTTTGAAAAACTTAAATGGAGAGATCGCCCAGTCTTGTACCCAGTGTCTCAAGAAATAACAGTGGCAAACGGTACGCCATTGCATGTCAAGGGTAAGGGTAGATTTAAACTACTCATTGGTAATTCACGTTACGAGATCGAAGCGGTAGTGACTGATCTAGCGGTACAGGGTGTATTAGGATTAGATTTTCTACGACATAACGATTGTACTGTTGATTTGAAAAATGGGGTATTGGTTCAGGAAAACCAACAAATATCAATGAAAGTAGAGGGGAACCGGATATCTGTGAATGAGAATATAAGTATAGCACCAAGGTCTGAAGTCGTGACACAGGGCAAAGCAATTTGCAATGGGGTAGAGAATTTTGATTACGGGATCATAGAACCCTTTGACGCATTCATGAAAAGGGATACAGCCATGGTGGCTAAGGCTTTGGTTACGTCAAACGACACTGTACCAGTAAGATTGATGAATGTAAGTGATAGTGTCCAGGTTGTGAACTCAAGGACCGTTGTAAGGACAATTAGTCTAGCCGAAATAGTTAGTGAACAAGAGGGTAGGGGAGCAAAATGTCCCACTGACAATAAACACACCAAGGAGTTAGACAATTTACTTGAAAGGACCAGTTAAAACATGACATGCACAGAAAAAGATCAAGTGTCTGCTTTATTGGGACAATTTAGAAACCTTTTTGCTTCCTCTGACACAGACCTCGGGCATACAAATATTGTAAGACATCAAATAAATACGGGGAATTCGAGGCCCATAAAGCAACCACTACGGCGGACCCCAGTTGCGTTAAGAGAAGAGGTAGATAGACAGGTAGATAGTATGTTAGAAAAGGGGGTAATCGAGCCATCCAGTGGACCATGGTCCTCTGGTATTGTGCTGGCCAAAAAGAAAGATGGCTCTTTGAGATTCTGCGTGGACTATAGGCAACTTAGTGCGTGTACGATAAAAGACGCATATCCGCTCCCACGAATAGATGATTCCCTCGAACAACTGGCAGGAACAAATGGTTTTCGACTCTTGACATGTGCTCGGGGTTATGGCAGGTCGAAGTAGAAGAAAGTGACAGAACCAATACAGCGTTCGCCACGAGGCGTGGCCTTTTCCAATTCCGACGGATGCCCTTTGGTCTGGCATCCGCTCCATCAACATTCGAGAGGCTAATGGAAATTGTGTTAGCTGGTCTCCAGTGGGACTTGTGTTTAGTGTATTTAGATGACATTATTGTCATGGCCAAAACATATGGGGAAATGATCGAAAATTTAAGAAAGGTATTTTTAAGGCTCCAAGAGGCAGGGTTGAAACTGAAACCGAAAAAGTGTACCTTGTTTTCAGAAAAGGTAAAGTACCTGGGTCATGTTGTGTCTGAAGTTGGGGTTGCAACCGACCCAGACAAGGTTCAATGCATTAAAGAGTGGCCAGTTCCTCAAAGTGTTAGCGATCTTAGGTCCTTCTTGGGAATGTGCGGGTATTATCGCAGATACATAAAAAACTTTTCTCAAATTGTAAAATGCTTAAATACATTGACAGAAAAAGGTCATGTTGCTCCACGTGTTCAAAAAGAAAGAAACCAATTCCCAAACGGAAAGCTCCCATGCAAATTCAACAGTCAGGATACCCAATCGAAAGGATAGCTATTGATATTTTGGGCAAGTTACCAGAAACCGATAATGGAAATAGATATATACTTGTCATTAGCGACTATTAAACCAAATTGACTGAGATCCATCCAATGCGCAATATGGAAGCCTCAACTGTTGCCAACATTCTTATGACTGAAGTAATATCCAGGTTCGGGGTTCCTTCAACCATACACACAGACCAAGGTAGTCAATTCGAGAGTAACCTCTTTGCAGAAATGTGCAATCTTTTACAAATCCAGAAAACTAGGACGATACCATACCACCCTAAATCTGACGGGATGGTCGAACGTTTTAACAAAACACTAGCCACCATGTTAACAAGTTACATCAATGAAAACCATTCCAACTGGGATGTCTTGCTTCCCTATGTCATGATGGCTTACCGCTCAGCTCAACATGAGACCACAGGTTTCACCCCAAATAGGCTAATGCTCGGTAGGGAAGTTTCAACACCCTTAGATCATGTTTATAAATTACCCTCCCAGATCAAAATCAATACCCCAAAATCATCGAGCCTGGGAATAACAAGAGCGCATGGAAGAAGCCCATTGTATTGTACAAAAAACATGTAGATGGTAAAATTATGAGGCAAAAGAAAAATCATGATAAAAACGTAAAGTGGAGCAAATTTGATGTTTGGGGAAAATGTATATGTTCATTTCCCTTTACGAACACCTGGTCTTTCACCCAAATTCACGAGTCAACGGCGGGCCCATATCAAGTGGTTAAGAAACAGTCCGAGGTGACCTATATGGTAAATTGTGGGTGAAGGGATAGTAGTCAGGTTATACACGTCGATAGAATGCGTCCATGTACCCCACAAGTACTAAGAGGGGAAGATACAGAAAAAGAAATAGAAGAGGTTTGTGAGAGTGCCGTTGAAAAAGAAAATAAGTGCAAAGGGTTAAACACAGAGTTCGCTGATCAAATGTTACACTCGGAAGTTGACTCCGAAGTAGCACCAAGGCCAAGGCGTGGTAAGAAATCGCCTGCTTGGCTTAAGGATTATGTTACAGATTAATAGGATATGTTGATGAAAAAGAAAATGTACATAGAGCACATTGTAAATACATTCTTTATTTTGGAGATGGCTAAGGCAAAATAGAAGCCAAGGAGGCGTTTATGTTAAATATTTTACATGATAGATTTTGATCACGAGAGAAGTTTTTGTTTCTTGTGTTGATTTGAAATGATAGGGATAGTCCTTCGGATGAGACTCTAAACCGAGGTCCCGTGTTCAGGTCCGTCACAGCCTGGGCACGTTAAAGACCCCTCCTTGATTCCTAGTGGGCCGATGTGAGGCAAAATTGGTTAGGGACCCCAAAATCATTCTTTCGGCCGTGACATCAAAATTGCAGACGTAAATAGGAATAAAATGAATTTGAATACATACTTTTTTTATTTGGATTTATTGTAAAGGAAGCGATAGGTTATAAGTTAGGAAGATAGGATAGCAAGAGGACAGAAAATTTTAAATTATGTTGTTATGTCGTAAGGAACGCCTTTGATTATAGGCAAGGAACAAGATAATAGAATTTTCTATTACCCTTACTGAACGCCAATTTGATGTGACACAAGGGTTGTCATGGATATGCTGAGGGGAGTAGAAACTGTAGGGTAGATTTGGAATCTACGAGTAGTTCTATGAAACCGATTAAGTTCGAGTTAAGGGTTAGCCAAGCGGTCAGGCTTGCTAATTTTACAGTTTCAGAAGATTACGCTGCTATTGCAGGTTGATGAGTTTGGGTATGAAAAATGACCATAGGTTGTGATCGAAATTCCCAGCTGGTTGTTTTTAAATGCGAGGACGCATTTCTTAGAGGCGTGGGTAATGTGACGAATATTCTGTTTATAACAATTGTCAGATACGCTATCTATGAGTACATGAATATGTAAGTACATCGTTCACTTACATATTCATGTACCTATTTTTAGAAATAAGAGTGGTGAGACGCTGTGCATAAAACACATAAGTATTGGTACACTTTAATCACGTCAAAGCCTTTATAAGTCTATAAAGATATAGGGAAAATATGCAGTTCGTTGGTATTAAACTGTAGTGTCAAGCGGCGATATGTTATTAATTTGCAAAGTCTACTTTCACTTTCAATGTTTACATATATAAATAGCTAATTATAGGA
Source organism: Modiolus philippinarum (assembly GCA_002080025.1). NCBI lineage: Eukaryota > Metazoa > Mollusca > Bivalvia > Mytilida > Modiolidae > Modiolus > Modiolus philippinarum. Next base: position 137,836 of record MJUU01007382.1, on the reverse strand, counting down.
TACAAAATACAAAGGGATTTCCGTGTTTGATACCTTATTCCAATTCGTGATTTATTCTCTTCAAAGAGATAGGTTAAACTTAGTTTATACGAACGTTTGGATAATTATGATGATAATAAATAGACTGATCCATGAGGGGTTTTTGTAATATTAGACTCATCCATTTTGTCATTTAAAAGGCAGTGTTCTGCAGTTAGTAGTCAGTTCGTATTTGGTTCTACAATCGAGAACAGTCCCAAACATAAGGAAAGGTAATATAAGAGTAGGATAAGCTATTCGATTAAGGACTTGTGGTCGTTTCTGCATAAGGAACTGACCATTTGGCCTATCTGCATAAGATAGCCATACAGAAGTTCTTAGGTACAACAGGTACACAGAAGGTCGACATTACAACTGTCCCTTGAACTGAGAGACCTGTGGTTCTGAATAAAGACCAGGAGTTCCTCAGCCTCATATTGCCGATCAGAGACAGTACTTACGGTTTAGGTTACCACCGGTCACATATTACAGTTCCTCCAGTCTAGGTGACCACCGGTCACATATAAAGTCCCTCCAGTCTAGGTGACCACCGGTCACATATTAAAGTCCCTCCGGTCTAGGTCAACACCGGTCGTGTTTATTAGGTATTGGTTAGTCAAATTACAGTTGATCCTAGGGTTAATAGATGATTCACCTCCGGTTCTGAATAAGGACCTTGAGGTCTCCTAGAGCACATTGTCATAAAAGTTAAAAGTAGAGTAATCCAATTGTGTACGTTCCGCTCGGATTCATAGAGAATAAGTTATTCTTGCAGATAAAGATAGGGATTACAATAAGAGTTTAGGCTTTAGTTTAGGCTTAGCCTCGTGACACAGCAGATCCAGGGAAACGATCCTGGTACGGGTCCACTGGTACACTTGGTACCGTCTTGCGTGTGGGACACGCTACCCCCGGTACAGTACACCCTGTTTAAAGTCACTCGCATAAAATATTTGAGTTTTTTACCTATCTTTCTTTTTACAATGAAGTCAAACAATCCATCTTTAAATTTAACAAAACAATCTGTACTTGTACTATATACAACAGTCATCTGAAATTTTTGCGTATGTGTTATTTCTATATTATATCACATTTTATTTTGTTAACTTTAACTTATCAAAACACAACAGGTGCATAAAAATTAGCAAATATTAAAAGGTATTGTTTTGGAAATTTCAATTTGATTATAGTCACATTAATCACTCCAGTTAGTATGTTTGTTGAAAAAACAGCTGTATTGTGAATACAATTCATAAAGCACAGTTAAAGCTACCGGTCATTATCAGAAAATTGGAACCGGTCTATATCGTGATATTGACTGATAGAATAAATACCATAGATTAATGAATACCACCTGATCACCTCTGCTCCAATCAGAAAAGATTATTTAAATCTGATATAAAATAATTTCTAATATTATACTTCATACAAAATCTTTAGTTTCTATTGGGTAATTAGCATGTGTTATTTTTATCTATTACTCACTAGCTCCACCCACTAGACAGTCATTGGTTTCATTGATATACCACCCTGATAGATCAACCCGATATAACACCCTTCTCTCGATATATCATCCTCCTGTCGATATATCAACCTCTTGATAATATAATTGGATTTATTTATTTATAAACATGAAATATATAGTTTCATGCACCAATTGATAATCACAAAATTAATTTTCATTCTCCCGAAAGATGATTTTTAATTTAAAAAATGCATTTCAAATTGTGTACATTTAATGTTTTAATGGTTAAATATGCATGTTTTTTTTTGCATAGTTTTAGTTTGGATTGCTTGATTTATTTTTTATTTATTTATTCTTTTTGTTTGTTTGTGCTTTTGCTATTGGTTTTTTGTGTTTTGTTTTGTTTTGTTTTTTTCTTTTTTTTGTTATTTTGTTTTTCTTTCTTTTTTTTTTTGTTGTTTTGTTTTGTAGATATTTTTTTTGTGTGTTACTTGAGTGATACACTGATAAGTGTATTCAGTATAATAAAGCACATACTGCCTGTATAGAGGGTGTTATACTGGAATATCACACTCAGAAAATATATCACAGTTGACTACGTCTCTGATGATATATTTACTTCGTGTGATATTCCAGTATAACACCCTCTACAACAGGCAGTGTCTATATAATAGTGCTTTGATAGAGCTTTGCTTAGAGTCGAAATATCAGCTGCATTATATGATGAATGTACGCTTAGGTCTAATGTTTCGATTTACTCTTCTTTCACAAAGAGTCTATCCTTTTGGATCTAGTATGTATGAAATTTAAGTGTTGTTTCTTTGTTTTGGATGTTAATATGTAGCTGATTTACTATGATCAGTGTTTAGTACCTTAGATATTATATAAAATTCCATTCTACTACCGATTCATTTAGAATGGGGTCTTAATACTGTTCTGTTCCTGAAATCATGGACCAAAAATAAATACTCGTGTAATTATTATGTGTACCATTGATGCACGTTTTACAAAACAAAAACAATTTTTTTTGGTTGTGTTCAAGTACGCACCATCTTGTAGAGCATGTGTACCCTGGAAAGTTTATGTATATTAACAAATCAAATCAATTTGTTCATGTAAATGCAATATTCGTGTGTATTACGTATATGAACGCAACACATCGTCAGAAAAAATGTAAAATTGATCACCGTCTATTGAACAAATTTATTTCGTTTATTGTTCGCTTCAGTCGTGTATATTCGGTAAAATGTAAAGCTGCATAATGATGTATTTTCCCATAACACTATCTGGAATTAACGTGTATATGCTGTGATATATCATGTATATTTCTTTTGAAGATAGAGTAATGCCAGATAAGTACATATACTTGTAATGGTACAAACAATACGAACAAAATCTCGTATTGGTAGGTAAAATTGAAATTTATATCTAAGTATGGAATGCTGATACATACATTCGTGTTGGACAAGGTTGGGTAGATACCTACTTAGACACCATACACACAATTTTTTATGCATTCTGTGTACCCTTTTGATTTTTAGGATAATTACTTAATGGCTCTACACATAATTTCCTGTGCATTCCATGTAGTCCTATAATATAAGCCTTCTTAGGTTCATATCGTTTACATTCAACGTTTTCATCGGACTTTTGCATTTTTTCTGACTGCCGAACCACGAAGTCTTATCGACAGTTGCCATTTTCACGTAGCAATTTCCAAAATAACATAATGGTCGTGACGACTGTCTGAACTGAAAGAGTAAAGTTACAAAATAAACAAAAAGTGTATTTACCTTGTTAATGCTCAAGTTTAGTCCTAGTAATTTGTATTACTAATTTCCAACCGAACAACTGTTTTCTGTTATCGCCATTTTCAACATGCATCTTGGGTAACATGTGCCGATTTATGTATTTTGCGGAATACGCACACAAAGCGAATTTACAACTGATCGAAACGACGCCGGTGGACAAGTCATTTAACATCCACCAGTGTATAAATAAAGGAATGTTGAGTTTAAAAATTCACATTAAATGTTAGAAAGGAACTTATAATTAATTTCTGTTAATTTGTAATCGTTGTTGATTTTTTTTTTTTATTGTTACTCTTGCATCTATCAAGCTGCCGATGATGGTGAGCGAGCCAATAAACGTTCTTCCAAAAGTCCAATTCCGGAACGTTCCGGGTATTAGAATGGCGGGTCAAAGAGGTCAAACGGGGTAAAAATGGCGTCCCGCTGTATGAGGGCAAAGGGAATAAATTCTTCTATCAACATATGAAAGGTGTTTATGATTGGAAAAAAGCCGAACGTGTCATAAATCAACATTTTATCCCAGGCGGGTCATTTCCAACCAAATTACTTTAGGTCAAGAAAATAAATAGGAGAATTCCTAGATTACGCTCAACTGACGTCAGGTACCAGTTTCCAGTAGATTCGGGGTAAGATGTCGACAATTACCCAAAAATTTGAAAGTGGAATATCGTCTATTCTCATTCACCAAAGGAAAAATAATAGAAGTTTCTTAGCTGAATTAAAATATGTTTGATTGTAAAACTTGCATCTATCAAGCTGCATGGTGAGCGAGCCAATTCTCATTCACCAAAGGATAAATAATAGAAGTTTCTTAGCTGAATTAAAATATGTTTGATTGTAAAACTTGCATATATCAAGCTGCATGGTGAGCGAGCCAATTCTCATTCACCAAAGGATAAATAATAGAAGTTCTTAGCAGAGTTTAAATGGAATCCTGAAGCTTCTCCTCGGTGTTGATAAATTTTTGAATGTCAAAATTGCGTCTTTCTTGACAAGGACATGTTTTACAACAGACACTACAACAATTACAAGCTGAACAGTGACACAATGGCAAATCACATCCTTCACATGACGTTGTATTCAATTTGATTTCTGTGTCAACAGACAGTAAATTCAAAATGTGTTGTCTTATGCAAGAGTTGTCGGTGTTTTTTATTATGGAAGCAATACATTTGCCAGTAGTTTTGAGAGACATCGTAAAGTTGTCATACAAAATAAAGCTTAGACCCTTCCTACCATCTCTGGCACATCTGCCTGCCTCTTGCCAATATGATAAGACAGACTTGGGACATCCAATGTGAATAACAATATCTATGTCCCTTATGTCCATTCCCATGCCGAGTGCAACAGTTGCAACAACGCACCGAAGGATACTAGATTCTTTCTTAAATTCTGACAATATTCTGTCTTTAGAATCACTGGCAGTGCTTTTATGATACATTTCCACTAAAAGGTTATGTGCACTTTTTTCTTGATTTGCATAAGCAAACAGACCTAGACTATCTTTTAACGTTAAAAAAATGTCAGAGACTTTGTCAATAGACCTGCAGTATACAATAATTTTCTTGGCATGTACTCCCTTTTCGCGGATATGATCTTCAAGCCATTTCAGACATACGTCGTAATCGTTGGAATCTTTCTTTTTTATTTCAATAAAGATGTTAGGTCTATCTGGTGACTTGAATATGATATCAGTATCATCCTTAGTTAGATGTAAATGATCCATAATGTCATTTTTAACTTTCTTCGTTGACGTGGCTGTGAGCGCCATGACTGGTACGTTAAAGAAGCTCCTCAGTTCCGCCAAATCTCTATAATCAGAACGAAAGTCTTCTCCCCACTCTGAAATGCAGTGCGCTTCGTCTATGGCCACCATGTGAAGGCGTGTCTGCCAAATATTTCCAAGAAACATTTTTTTCCAATACGGTTTTAGCGCCGATTCGGGAGATGAAAAAACGATATGGAAGCGTCCTTGTGCTATACCTACAATCAAAACAAGTAAAAGTGTTCAACAATGAGTGTTCAATAATGTTGAAAAATTGTTTATTTTGTACACTTGTATTTTTTTAGGACCTGTAAGGGTGCGCTCGAATTTCAGGTTGAAAAATACTATCTAGGACATCAAGACCTCACTGGCTGACTCCTTCCATAGAAGTTTTTGTAATTTATGTGTTATATATGCATTTTTGTTATTTGCTTCATAAATATATAGTACACGGACAGTGTATAAAACGAAACAGAGTACATTGGTGGATCCTGTGGTTTTGAGGTGGCAACCCCTCTTTTGATTTTTACTTACTTTGTGCAGAATTGATGCAAATGGATACACAATATAAATGGTAGACCCCTTACCTGAAACCCGATTGGAATGTCCTCATTGTTCCCAAGAATCTACCAGTTGACTACCGTTTTGGGGGGGGGGCACATCGCTTGGACGTGTATTATTTATGAAAAAAAGCACATAACTGTTACCGTACACTTATACCTAGTAAAAATTTCAGTTTACGTCAACACTGATCATACCACTTGTATTGCCATTTCCAGCGTTCTAACCTCATTCTCTTTTTAGGTTGCAATAGATAGTAAATTTTTGAATTCTTGAGAGAAGAATCTTGCCCACCCCCCAAAAAAATTTCTTGGCGGAAGATAGAGGTTTATTTACCTTCAACAGTATCCTTCTCCA
>MJUU01007382.1:103159-131666 GCA_002080025.1 Modiolus philippinarum | reverse complement strand
ACCTGCTCTTCTTTTAGCTCGAAACAAATGTTATGAGATGATTTAATCGCATTGAACTTGGCCTGCAAAGTATTGGCGTCCATTTTATAATTTGGGCCGTCTAATGAAAATTTCGCGCACTTTTCCCCCGCCTGTTTTTTAGTAAGCAATCATGGCGACATGTGCTAACTGCGAATCTACTTTACAAAAAAGATCGGGCAACAAGGGATACGTTAGATATTCTCTCGAAAAAGTGACACACTCGGGAGAAGTTGTTAGAGAGGCACTTTCCTCATTGACAGGAAGTTCATTTACTCCCGTTTCTACAAAAACTAAAGGGCAATTTTTATGTGCCGTTTGCTGGAGTAATTTGAATGACACCATAAGATACAAGAACTCTCTACAAGAATTTTGGGGGCGTAACCAGCCAAGGTCCTATATTGGCGAAAAACGGAGAACATCTGAAAGTGGAACAATCCAGTCAGTCAAAAAGCCAAGATTTACAAGTACCCCCTTGAAGGTATGTTAATTTTTTCAAGTGTTCCCTGAACAGACCCATAAATAAAGCGCGGGCAAGGAAAAGGGACTATGAGGAAAAGGGGCGGGAGAGAGAGAGGGGGCATGAGAAAGGAGAAAAGGGGCGAGAAAGGAAATGTTTACCTGAACGGGAGACCGAGAAAGGGGACGGGAGAAAGGAGAAAAGGGGCACAAGACAAGAAAGGGAGAAGAGATAAAACCATGAAACGGAGATCGGAAAAGTGGACGAGAGAAAGGAGGAAAGGAGCGACAGAAAGGAGCAATGGATGGGAGATCGGAGCAAGGGGAGGGGAAACCCCTTATCGCCCCTCATAAATAATAATACCACAACATTTTAGTAAACAACGAAACAATGAAATTCAAAGGAATTGGCGGGTGCAGTAGCCAGGGTAGTTCCCGTCGTCCGTCGTAATTATTTTCACTGAGACCACCGGGCACATATAGACCAAAATTGGTCACAATGCGCCCCCTTTTAAACCATATTCAGCAAGGCAAATGGCCGCCATCGGGGGACACATTTTAACAATTGATCTGAATTATGAAAAATACATTAAAGGATCTTCTCTGAACTAATAGTTTAATCGAAAGAAAACTTATTCAAAATGGTTCTCATCAAATATGACCATTACATAACATAAATTAACATTCTAATGCACTTATATTTGTAACGTTAATTTGATTGGATGGCGTCAGAATTTTGAGGGGGTAAAATCCACGATATACCGTCGGAACCGATAGCAACGTAATGGCGCAGACGCATACCAAACTTCCTGTCATTCAAAAATCGATTTTGAATGTTTTTTTTTTCAGATTTGCATTAGAAAAGAGATAACCAAATTGTATTTTAGGATCTTTAGGGGGTAAATCTAAGATTTTACTGACGCAAACATCCGTTTTCCGGCTCCGCTAACGCGTCGCCGGAAAACTCAGTTTGCGACGGTAAAATCTACGACTTACCCCCTCAGATCCTAAAATACAGTGTGGTTATCTCTTAATTTTACCAATGGAATTTGAAACTACTACCAATGTCTACTTTTGTCCAGGTGATCCAAGCTTTTGAGAACCTCTTGTTTCTGTATACCAATGCAAAGATTTCGATATTCCGGGGCTGCATACACCGGTGAAAAGGAATTTTCAAATAGCCTTTAACAATATGAAGACAAACTACATATGGGAAACTTTTCACTGCTCAAAAACTTAAAAAAGAGATATAAGTAAATGTAAATCCGACCCAATCCAACCAAGTCCAAGTTAAGAAGTAAACGTAACGATTTTCTTATTACATTTCTATATTGTGAAGTCTTCAGGAAGTATTTCTAAAGCTCGAACATATTTTACAAACACTGTTATGCAACTTCTCTATATCCGTTTCAGCATTCTGACGAAATGTCCGAAACCCCTTCCAATTTCCACGCGCACATTTTGGGAAGACCCCTATTCCCGCTTTAATTACCCAATCCCGCTCCCCACTTAAATCCCATCGAGACCCGCGTTTCAAAAATCAGCAGTTTGTACCTGATGAATTGTTTTTTTATATTACAGAAGAAGAATGCTGTGAAATCCCTATTTGAAAAGAAAACAACGAAGTCCTCAAAATGGGATACCATTATTAGCTGTATTAGAGCTCGACAGTATGGAAGGGCCATAAAAGGTTTATTTGAAGCATCAAAAGGCTCAAAAAAGCAATTTTTAAATGTTGTTGGGAAGATTGTAAGGCAAGAAATAGCTGAAATTTTGAAACCAGACACCACACTCCCTCTCTGTAAAAACGTAGATATTCCGTCTGTCAGAAGTTTTTCTTGGGAGGAAACATTAACTCAAATAGAGGAAAAAGCTCCTTTAGTGTTTAATGTCATTAGAAATACAGCTACAAGGAAATCTAAGCAAAACTTGAATGAAGTTAGTGGAGTGAATTTAATACCCAAAGTAGGAACTGCAATTGCTCTTCTTCTGCATACCAGGGCTCCCATCAAGGCCTCATTTATTCCTACGCTGTTTTCAATTCAGTTTTGGCGCGGGAATTTGAAAAGGGAAACAACAAAACAGCTATCAAAAATGGGCATATGTAAATGGTATGAAGCAACTCTGAAAGCTGTAGATAAAATAAGACAAAACTTTGATGCAGCAGCTACATCTTGTAAGTTGGATATTGAAAATCAGCTCAATTCAGTGCATGACTACTCCGATATGAGTATGATGTGGAATGAGGACTTGGAGCTATCAAATGTGGTGGCCGAGACGTTGCCGAATATTGAAGATGAAGTGAATGGTCCGTCATATATAGATTCTAACGCAACCTTATCATATGATCTTAAGGAGTATAACTATGCAAATGAGGACCTTCTGCAAGATAGTACTGAAAGTGGTGGAGAAACTGTTGGTTCTGATGATGATGACACAGATCTGGAAGTTGATGAAATTCCATTGAATCGAGAGTCAGACCTCAACAACTCACATAGCACGGAAGATGCTACATTGCACCCTGGGTTCACAATGTGTTGGGACAATGTCGGAAAAAAGCTACTTCACGACATCCAACCACGACATCTACAAATAAATATATAAACATGGCACTTGGTTATATGGCTGTTAATAGAGTAACAACAAGCCATTTGCACTGGGAATTTGACGACAAACTGAAAAAGGCAACAGATTTGCCTCATGAAACATTTGTACCAAGCCAAGCTGATTTCAAAAATGTTAAACACAGAATGGAAGTTATTGTGGGACGTATCATAACAAGGCATCTGAAATGGTTTAGAGACAATTTCGGGGATTGTACAGTACCTCATATTGTACACGAACATTCAGCCGAATCAAATCATCGAAGTGTTCTCATAAATTTAGGCGTCTTCGATGTGGATCCATCTTCAACCCAAGGGGCCATAACCATTTATGATACTCTACAAAACTATGTGCCATCGGTTAAAGAAAAACCATATACTACAGCAGTTTACGGCGATGGTCTCAGTTGTGAAAGGGGGGAATGATGCACACAGAGCAAGAGCGAATGGACTCAACCCTTGGGAGAGATTAGAAGGTTGCGAGCCGGCTGCACAAGAGTTTCACAAAGAAATGCTCCTTCTACAAGACTACTATGATTTATTTTTCAAAGGGTCTAGTGCTGCGGACAAGGGTACTTTATGCCATCTCAAAAATGTGTTTAACTTTCGGAAAGTAAAGTCAGATGTGTCCGACAACTTTACTCATGCATGGGAACTCATGTGTCTCATTACCGAAGGCTTTGTGAGCCTTCTTGCAATGCATTTGCTTGAAATGGACGGCCATGACTGTGCACCATGCACAGGCGTACAGGATAATACCAATGGTGATTTTGAAGAGCGGAATGTATATTTTACCGAATTTTGTGGCACTGTTGTACAAAAGTTGTGGCATTCCCTGAATGTGAATGCTCTGTCTGTTGATGATGGTACTGGACCTCCTATATTTTGTTGTGGTGAAGACTTTGATGACAACACAATAGCATGCACAGCAGGCTCGAATTGCACAAATGGCGAGGTATTTCACTATCTGTGTGCAGAGATAGATGAGAAGAATCTCCCGGAAAACTGGTATTGTAGTGACGAATGTCGAAACCGTATGGTAGTGTATCCATATTGCCTCTGTCGACGTGACTTAGGAAACGACGAGCCTATGATAGGTTGTGCCGCTGGATCATCGTGTCTTGGCACAGAATGGTACCACATGAAATGTATGGGCATAAATCCTGATCGTATACCGAAAGGAGATTGGTTCTGTCAGGAAGAATGTAAAACGGCGAAAAGGGGGAGAAAAAAGAAGGGTGTAAAAAGGTAACTGAAAAGTCGGACAAGGCTGCCGATAAAAAATACAATTATACCCGTGCTGCTGCGTGGATCGGTCTCAACTTGTTATGCCGTAGGGATGCCGTACAAGAAGCAGATGGTGAGGCTATGGTTTCTCATTGGCGGCTTGCTTTGGTCCATTTTTTCTCAACTATACATCCGAAATATTTGATTCTTGCTCACAGACTTATTGCATCTGTTAATGGTTGGCTGCCCGAAAAACTGAGAAACGACATAATATACAACCGTACAGTAAATTATGGTGGCGGAATAATTAGAAATCTTCCAATGGATTTCATGAATGAAATCTTCAATCGCTTATTTAAAGATTTACTGGATAATGCTAAAGGCAAATATACAAACACAACCATCCAGCGGTGTAGTCAGATTGTCGGTCCTTTGGGTGAAGCACTAGACGTTGTTTTTGATTCGAAAGTTGTGGAGAACGAATTATACAGGCATAGACGCAGAGATGAAAATAGGGATGTCAACGTACAACAGATGATTGAGATGCTCTTGAAAGAAAATCTGTTTAGTTTCGTCGATGGAATATATCACAGAGCTTTTCCTGACTTTCATTTCAGTGAAAATCCGAAAAATCCCGGGCAATTCAAAGTAAAAATGGCCCAGCTATCAAAGAAGTTGGACAAAAGAAGGCGCAATATTCTGAACGAGTAATTGAGGTTGAACGGTTTCTCTTAATTTTCTACAGGGTCGTCAATGAAATCTATAAAAGGGGTAAGAATTTGCGAGTGGAAATAGCAGACTTTTGCCCATATTTTCATACTTTATCATCCAAGGAATGTTTGAATGATGACCTAAACTCCTACTCTTTTAGTTATGCCTCGGTGTTGGTTTGTTTGTTTGTTTGTTTGTTTGTTTTTTGTTTTTTTATGGCCATCTCTTGAAAGCAAGATACCCGTAAACATAAGTGGCGTTACCCTCTTTATATTATTGTAAGTAGTATAGCATTATAAAATGAAATGACAGCGCAGGTCGTACAGGGTTAATATAAAAACCTTAAAATTAGCTGTTAAGGTCAAATAGATTATTTGCATAGGTTTGCCATTATGATATTACATTTATTTACAATGCATCAAAAATGGTCTAAAGTGACCGGCCCTACTACTGTCAGTATTACTTTTACAGTGCAAATCTTGTTCGAGCCTGTTATTTTTTTTATTTGTTGCCATCCAAAGTAGAGAGGGTGGACAACTTTCCTTTCGCCCATTTGCTCCTCTTTTCCACCCCTTTGCTCCTTTCTCCCGCCCCTCTCTTCTTTCTCCAGGCCCTTTCTCCTTTCTTCCGTCCCTTTCTCCCGATCTCCCTTTTCCCCGTTATTTTCTTTAAAAAATATATCATCGTGACCATACTTGTATTGAGTCCACATTTGTACTGTGTCACAGCTGTATTGTCTCCACTCACACTTAAATTTGCACATGCCATATTTATTCAGGGTTCAATGAGCAGGGGTATGGCTGTATTGGCAAATCAATATGACATGTGCAATTTAAGTGCAGACACCACCTGTGGACACAGTACAAATGTGGACTCAATACAAGTATGGACGCGATGATCTCCCCATTTAAAAAAAAATAACAGGGAAAAGGGAGATCGGGAGTAAGCAGAGAGTACGGGAGAAAGGAGAAAGGGTCTGAAGAAAGAAGAGAGGGGCGGGAGAAAGGAGCAAAGGGGTGGAAAAAATGAGCAAGGGGCGAAAGAAAGGCTGTCCACCCTCTCTACTTTGGATGACAACAAATTAAGAAAACAGGCTCGAATCAGATTTGCATGTATCACCAAAACTTAGTTTGATTAAATGCCGATGCAGTCTGCATAATCAATTTACAAATAATTTCTTAATCATTGAAGACATGTCATAGAAGGGACCAGATTTAAGTGTGATCCGAGTTTTAGAAAATATTTCATAGGATTATGGGGATCATAAGTAGGGACCACCTTTTCATGGAAAATGTTTAAATTTCGTGCAGAGTTTAGGCAAAAATGGCAAAAAATGACCTGAACCACATAGGAACCCCTTTCCGAAGGATGGGTCCGATAATGGGTTATATAATTTTCAACGTTTTAAAGTAAATTTTCGGTGTTTTATTCATTTTTGTATTCGATTTCCGGAGCAGACACCCCTCCTCAATTGAAACCCCTTATACATCGTTTTTTCACATCTATCAATTATTTTAATCCCCAAATGCAAACAATTTAATTGAATAAGTCTGGTTAATGCATTTAGTTTAATTTTACCTTTTTCGCGGTAAAATCAATCACATGACATCTGCCTCGCGTAATCCAAAATGTCTGTTCGAGACTTAACAAAACAGCTTGAAAATTTGGAAGAAGACGTGTTCTTTAATCGTCTTCAGAGAAGGAGGGCATTTCTCATGACTGACAGTAAAGGCTGTAATCTTGAAAGTGTAGTTAAATCGCACGAAAGAATATTGGACATTGTCTACAATCGGGGAGCAAAAATCGACAACACATATCTGTTCTCAAAGATTCGTTCTAAAATCTCAGAACTTAGTCGACCTTTAATCTTAGTGTGGCTTGGTACATGTGAAATGAGTGAGAAACACAGAGATGGAACTGTTTCGTTGAAAAAGTACTTTAATATTGAAGACACACTAGAAAAATTTAGAAACTTGAAGTCGAAAATAGTGGATGTCAATTCTACATCTGAAATCATATTCTTGAAATGTCCAGCTTTTTCAATCGAGGAGTATAACGAACATAAAGGCCATAATGAAAGTGCAATTTTTCATGACGACGATAAGATTCTGGAGGATTCCATCCGCAGTTTGAATGAAAAAATTCCGTTTTTAAATAACAATAATTTCTCAGGGCCTAATTTTACTCTAGATTTGTTGAGGAATACCAAAACAAAACTTGGACGTCGTTCGAAATACAACTTCATGTTCAAAGACCTGTACATTGATGGAATACATCCTGATACATTATTATCTGAAGTATGGTTACGGAAAATTCAAAAAATTGTATGTCAAAATTGTTTTTGATTTGTTTTTCGATTGTTTGAAATTTGTGCAAAACTGCCAGTATATTTATATGTGTATATAACATTTGAGGGTGAATGAGAATTGGCTCGCTCTCCTTACTTCTTTTCAACCACAAAAGTTCAAATTCCGTCACAATCTGTCGTTTAGTTTAACTTTTTACCGATCGATGTTTGGAATTCCACCTTCAGTTTATGGAAAAAAAGTATTCAACTGGGAAAGAACTGAATGGCTATAAACAATTTTAACCAATATTTCAAAATTCTAACATTCTAAAATTCTGCTATAAACACCGCCTAAAGGACAAAAATTTCTAAAATGTAGTGAATGAAAATTCGTTCGCTCACTGCGAATACCTTTATGTACAGTGTTTCTGGTTAAGCCACCACATATAGTCTATTATAATTCAAGAGGACGAAAGTTTTCGAAAAACAGTGAATGAAAATTTGTTCGCTCACTGCTAATACCTCTATACAGGGTTTCAGGTTCAGCCACCATAAATCAATAGACAACAATTTCAGAAGTGAATGAAAATTGGTTCGCTCAATGCCAATTACTCAGTATTATACAGTGTTTCACATTCCGCCAATGCACATCGTTATTTTAAAGGAAAAAATTTTCCGAAATGCACTGAATGAAAATTGGTTCGCTCACTGCTAATACCTCTATACAGGGTTTCAGGTTCCGCCACTATAATTCAATAGACAACAATTTCAGAAGTGAATGAAAATTTGTTCGCTCAATGCCAATTACTATTATAAAATGTTTCACATTCCGCCAATGCACATCGTAATTTTAAAGGACAAAATTTCAAGTTCCGAAATGCAGTGAATGAAAATTGGTTCGCTCACTGCTAATACCTCTATACAGGGTTTCAGGTTCCGCCGCCATAATTCAATAGACAACAATTTCAGAAATGTAGTGAGAGAAAATTGGTTCGCCCAATGCCAATTACTGTTATACAGTGTTTCACATTCCGCCAATGCACATCGTATATTTAAAGGACAAAATTTTCCGAAATGCAGTGAATGAAAATTGGTTCGCTCACTGCTAATAACTTTTAACTTATATTTCAACATTGATATAGTAATTTCCAAAGGAAATGTAGTGCCAACTAGACTTGTGCTGAGCTCACCCCAGCGTATTCAAGAAAAGTCCATGTATTCCGTAAACCAGATGGCTGGACAGGTTTACAAATTAAACCAAGTAATTGATTTGATCAATCTACTAAAACTAATTAAAAGTAACCAAGAATGGCAGAAATGACGATTAAAATGTGCTCTTCGTAAAGTTTATTCATCATTGAGTTATGTTATAAATAAGTTCGTTTCGCAATGAATATTCCTTAATCTGGACTAGTTCATTCAAATATTGTTTTTCACTCGGAAGTCTCCGGAACACCTTGTGCGCAACCCAGTTTCAATATAGTTAAGGAGGGGGACTGTTTGGAAACTTGTCTTGGAATGGAAAAAATAATCAATGTCATCAAAAGGTAAGTGCATTTTAGTTATTTTAATACATTAATCTTTGGTAAAATACAAAGTTTTAAGTACGTTTTATAGAAGAGGTGACAGAAATTGATCAATAAATTCCACGAGAGATCGCGTCGGGAAATTGCTACGTGAAAATGGCAACTGTCGATAAGACTTCGTGGTTCGGCAGTCAGAAAAAATGCAAAAGTCCGATTAAAACGTTGAATGTAAACGATATGAACCTACGAAGGCTTATATTATAGGACTAGACAATAAATTTGCAATTGAATACCAAAGCAAAAACTAAAATCATATATCCAGTATATATTGCAATGTAAGGATCAGATACACACTCTTAATGTAAACTGCCTATTACAATGTTGACAAAAGTATCCACTATGCGAAAACTCTAAAGATTAACGGAAGGGATTGTGAAGGATTTCGATGAAATTACACTGGTCCGAGAATCTACAGATAAATAAAAAAAAAACCAATTCATTTCTACCGAACAACACAGGAACGAACTCGGAACAAAAATTCAGAAAGAGGTTGAAATGGGTAAGTTCGTAGGTCCTTAAAAAATGCAATATCAAATCGTCAAACATCTCCATAGGCCTTGTTCCCAAGTCCATATACAACTGCAATGTATACATATCATATTGAGCGACAAGTTTGTTACAAAAGAAGAAAAGGAAGTTACGCTTCATTGCATATAATGGTTTGATTTTTCTTCTTTTTATAGTATATGTAGGACTTGATGTCTTGTCATAAAAGCAGCATAAGTAAATGGAATATAGATTGAGCAATTTATTTAAAAATCTTCATTTTACAAGTATGAGAACACATTTGCAAATGTATACCAAAGCAAGAACCAAATTCATATATCCATAATATATGGCAATCACTATGAACCAAAACAATGACCGTCTTTACAACAAAATTTGTAAAGGATATATACATCAATTGGCATGCATTTTATGATGCAAAGTAGAAATATTCACCTAATTTCTCAAATTCCAATCTTCATCTAGATCAAAGAAATTATCTATTCTGAAAAACTGTGTACATGTATATTGAATAGAATCACTATGAAAGAGTACTCCCTGCGTGCTAATTTTCCAAAGATATTTTTTTTAATCCATATGTCCTATGTATAACATTTTGTATGAATATGTGTATCTTTTAAAATGTGTTTTCTGTATCATTGTAAAATTGGTTTATGCAATTAAATAAATATGAAAAATATTTCTTCGAAAAATTGACCTGTCAACTGAAAACAACAACTAATTTCTATACAGTAAAATTAAACCTAAATATGAAAGTGAAGACTTCTTCATAAAAATAATTTTGTAAATAGAAATAATGTGCATATGTGATCATTTTTTAGAAATAGGAAGAGGCAGATTCAAAAATATAGAAAGATAAAATAGAATCGTCATTTAAATATATTAAAAGATGGCGCTCATTTTTTCTATAAATGCCCAAAATATTCTTTCCATTTGACAAAAATGTAAACTTACTTAAAATTGAAAGTAATGAAAACAAATTGAAAAACTTGTTAAAATATTTTCCCTATCGGTTCACTTCCAATACATTGATCTATTTATCAAAAAGTCGGTTATACTGAGGAAAGTGAGAAAATAATGCATAGTTCACCATAGACAATATTTTTTGTTTTTTTGTTTTTTTGTTTTTTTTTTTTTTTTTGTTTTTGTTTTTGTTTTGTTTTTGTTTTTTGTTTTTTGTTTTTTGTTGTTGTTGTTGTTGTTGTTGTTTTTTTTTGTTGTTGTTGTTGTTGTTGTTTTGCATGTTTATATATGCAATTTCTATTCTGAATAAAGTTTATGAGAATCAAGTTATATCTAAATCAACTTTCAAAATTACATGTCTGCACCTCCAGTCACCCAAGATTGTTACATGACTGTTTGTTCCATGTAATATACATGCAAGTGCAACACGCACATAGATCATTATTGTTTATTGAAACCAAAAAAAAAAATAATAATAATTTTAGCAAAAACAAGTTAAAAAATTCCTGTTTGGCGGAGATTAATAATTTCATCTGAACACGGGATTTAAAATTACATAAAAAAAATACACTATAATTCAAGAATCGAGAAAAATAACAAAGATAAAATGTCGAAATCTTTGTCCTCAACATAATAGAACAAAGACAAAAAAAAATGACCTGATACTCAGTATTTGACCAAGAAAATGAGTCAACTTGCTTAATGTGAACTTATTTATAGTTTGGGGTACAAACACGTACTCCAGAGCTCTATGAAAGTTCGGTGCCAATGATGAGCTGGGAGCCAAGTGAGTGAAGCCCGGAATCCTTTGAGTAAAGCCTGGAGCCCTGTAATTGAGGCTAGGGCTTTGTGTTTGAGCCTGGAGTCCATGTGATGGATACCGTAGTCCCATGTTCAAATTAAAGAAGATTGGAGCCAGTGTTACTCCACACGCAGCTACTGAATAACATAAATTAACGTTCTGTTATTTTTTAATTTACGGAATTTTTGAGATTTATTAAAATTCTGACATTCGATCACTGCATCACAGGAAGTTAGTACTCTTTACTTACTGGATCACAAAAACATAAGGTTTCGGAATTACGGGAATTTTTTTGAATAAACGTTTGTAACATTATAAAATTTTCATTTTAAAAACAAGCATGTACTCCATCTAACACTCGTCTAATGCTAAATACAGCTTAGGCAAAAATATTCTCGTATTGGTGTAGATGAATTTGTGTTATAAAATTACTTTTATCCTTACAATACAGGGGATGAACTTATTCAGCAGTGTGGCTGAACGAAATACATTACTGATCTACATCGCAGCTTGTGGATAAACTGAAAACAAGTTTTCAGCTAATACATTGTCCCTGAAAAGGTTCTAAGTACGGAAAGAAAGCACTTATCCACCAATTTACACTTATCTCCCAAAAAAAAAAAGTGCATTTTGCCAAATAAATTATGAAATTATGAGTGTTTCGGTGAAGCAATATATGAGATAAATTAATGTTGTGCTTGATTTCATACACAATTTATTTTACTGCGACACATGTCGTTTACTAAATTGGCAACAACTTGGGATATTAACTGCTTAAACAAAAAAAATTACTTGTGATGTACATGCCAGTTTGTATTAGGTCAAAGCGCTGAACGCTAGAGTGCTTTTTGGGCAGTTATCATTGAAATTACAAAAGATGTGAATCTTGATATAAAAAAGATTCTGTCCAAAAAGCTGTATTCTATTTAGATGCACCCACATATAATATATCATGTGGTTACAGAAAAAACTCAATATACCAAAAAGTTAACAAACAGGCAAAAACAGGTATGCCATAATACGTCTGTCTTTTGACAAAAGTATACAAAATGTGCACTCGAGTTACAATGACGTCTATCACTAGAATAATCTTTTAAACCAAAGAGAGTACATGAAAGTCGACTATCCAAAATAGGAATAAATATTCAACAAAAGCAATGAACATGAAAGGAAAAGTGTCTGTCTGTTTATCATGACATTAAGAAAAACCCTACAAGATTACAACAAAAAGCGTGCAATGTTGTTGTTATATCTTTCCCTCGATATAGTGATCGGTTTCTGCATTAAACACTCTATTTAATGCCTACTCCGCCGTTATGAATATTTCATTAGAAAAAGAAAAGAAAACAAGTGAACTTCGGAATTTTATGGACTTTACCTAGGTTATAAGGTATATATCCCAGAGTTCCTTGATTACGTCACTGGGCTGGAAATTTGAACTCAATATTGCTGTATGGTAAACCCTCCGGATTCCGAATTTTGTTTATTTCCAATTATAGAAGTTTGTTGTCATTGGAGTTGACAATTTATACATATGCTCGCACACATGTCATGTAAAAACCGAATTGGATTTTGAACTTTTTTAAAATTATATTAACATTAGGCATTAAAAACTTCAAGCTATATTGCCATAAGAGTTCACAGTGAAAGTAGGAAAGTCTTTTTTTGCTTTTTCTGATTCAATCAAAAGAGTGGTGTTCTGAGATTTAGAGTGACCTTTCATGTATTACAATACAAATATGTTTGTTGACGTCTTTACGGCTACTGTGTTCAACTACGCAAACTCTGCAGAGCAGACAAGACGTCTTGCAACAACTTAATCACTCGCACAGCCATCCATGGAATTGTCAAGTGTGCTGCTTACAGCTCGTTGTATCATGGATTGTGAACCTTGATTCATAACTGAAGAACTTTTCACTATGATTGCCGGTATTCCTTCCATTTACATAACTTTTTATAAATCGCCGAAGCCTTAAAATCAACAAAAAATCAACCAAACTAGTCATATAAACGATTGTTTAGATGCTGGCCCCAATCAGCTGTTTATCACTCAAATACAACATGATAGTGTTGTAACCCTATTTTGATTGGCTGATGTAAAGAATCTGGTTAACTCTATTTCGAGAATCTGGATTATCTCCCTTTCACCAGCCAAAATCGTGTAAACAACATTCTCTTTAAAATGGGGTTTTTAACCGAAATATCGTGTCATGATCGTGAAATCGTCAAAGAACATCAAAATCGTCAAAAACAGGCGTAAATCGTCAAAGTTGGCAGGTATGCAAAGAGTACATAGCAATAGATGCATTTACTATGTTTCAATTAAATTATGAAAACTTGTAAAATACTACAGCGCATCGCGGGATTTTTCGTGAATTAACCGAATCGCTAATGGGAGTGTCAGATTAGGTAACATTTACACGTTTTTTCTTCTGGAGACAATGCAACAGTATAGTGCTGCCTAAACAGCACAAAAACTATTCTATATTACTCGAATCCATTCGTTTTTTTTTTAATTTAAAAAAATACAACGTTTTACAATGGTGCCAATTTGCATTCTTTTGCACTGATTTTGCTAAAACATTGCTTTCATTTGCGCTGATTTTTTTTTATAGCTAGATTGTATGTAATTATATAGCTCGCTTATATCAACCATTTCTTTCAGTAATTAATTTCTATTATTTTGAAAAATCCGGAATAAATTTAGTCTAATTACCTTTCTGAAACTACATTGGTTATAAAAAAAATAATAATATTCATAAAAAAAAATAATAATAAAAAAAAATTCCGAAGTTTCAAAAATTAAAAAGAAATGAAATCGGCAGATTGGTCGAGGGGGGGGGGATAAAAAATTTATAGAATCAGCACTAATGTCCGCGTTCCGACTGGAATATTAAAAATAATATCAATAGTTAAGGAAAAATGTAGAACCGACCAATCCGCTTCTGAATATGCATATTATTAGGATGTTCTTAATTTAAAAAATCAATTTTGACAAAACATTGCTTTGCATAAAATAGATAAAAAATTGTCTGTATTCTGATCGACCGTGGTAGGGGTCACTGGCTTAGGCCCTTTTTTAAATATCATTAATAAAATGCATAATTTTTGTAAATATTGATAAAACATTATTATCCCCCTCCGTGAACACGTCCAATTGAAGACTTTGATACAAAAGTTATTGTACACGGATCTCTATGTGTGTCATGCATATTGTGTGTACGTAATATACAAGCATGTAGTGCCTGTGGCTCAGTCATTCAGTTAGACAAAATGGGCATATAGCATTTGCGTTTTTTACCTGTAATTCGAGTGGACATTTACGCATCTAAAATTAGGACATTTGCGCTTTTGGTTTTTCCATTCCTGTATTAAACACTTATTTGCATTCTTATTTTTTTACTTGTGTTTACCTTACTTCAAAAAGTAAAGCTCTTTAATTTTTTTTTAATTGTGTTTATCTATCTTCAAAAAGTAAATGTAGTATAAATGGCCATGCTTATTCTCGTGAAGTTTAGGATTACCTAACCGCAGATTTTAATGATATGAATAATGCCTTACTATCCGCTCCTTTTGACAATGCTTTCCTTATATACGATAATATAGATGATATTGTTGATTATACATACAAACTGATAATTTCAGTCCTACATGAATATATCCCCAATAAGGTAGTAACTATTAGACCAAAGGATAAACCGTGGATTTCAAATGAGGTACGGCGGGACAGAGCATTTCATAGGTCTCCAAGTGATGCAAACAAATTAAGATTCATAATAGCTAGAAGAGAAGCAAATTGAATGAAACGCAATGCTATTAGTAGGTATACTGAAAACACTATTAATAAACTTTCGGATGAAAAATTAACTGTTAAAAAATTCTGGACACTAAGTAAATCCATTTTGGGTTCGAAATCACAGCATTGTATACCACCCCTTAGTGAAAACTTCAATACAATTTCAGATGAAATACAAAAAGGGGAAATATTCAACACACTATTTTCTTCCCATATGAGATTAGATAACACAAATTCACATCCCCTCCGCCATTTAATTTGCTTTGCAATAATACATTAGGCCTTTTGCAAACAGATGAGAATGAAGTTTTAACGTTATAATCGAAGATTAAACAATTCAAGACTAATTACCGACCAACAGCATTTCTACCAACAACATCAAAATGTTTAGAGAAAATTATTTTTAAAAGACTGTATGATTATCTGGTCGAAACTTCTTATTGAAAATAATAGTGGTTTCGAGAAAAAATGATTCAACTGTAAATTCACTCCTCAGTATGATCCATAACATTTATAAATCTATAGATAATTGTAGAAATGTATGTGCTGTATTTATGGATGTATCAAAAGCATTTGACAAAGTTTAGCATGATGGTCTAATTTTTAAATTAAAACAATTAGGCATTTGTGGAAGTTCACTTCATTTCCTTGAAAATTATTTGTTCAATAGATCACAGAAAGTTGTTATTATTGGAAAATCCTCAAAAGCTCAACATACTAATGCTTGTGTGCCCCAGGTCTCCATATTAGGGCCTTTATTGTTTTTAGTTTAAATTAATGACATAAATCAGAATAATGAAAGTGTTATGAAACTCTTCGCTGATGACACAACATTATTAAAAGATATTGAAAATTAGAACCATTTAATGTGCTAAATAAAGATCTTGATAATTTAAGTAAATGTGCCTCTCAATGGAGAGTTAAATTTAATCCAAATAAAAATGAGTATATGATGTTTTGTAATATAAACATGGAAATCCAGCATCAAGATCTTATTCTAAATAATGTGATTTTAAAACAAGTTAAAGAACACAAACATCTTGGATTAATTTTGTCTGAAATGAAAGTGACAATAAAAGTCCGAAACGATCAAAGGAAGAGACCAGTAAGGAAAATCCGTATAACATTCGACTAAATCAGGGAAACACAATCCAACACAGAACATTTTTGGCAAGCCGTCATATTCCCGACTTGGAACGGGCATTTTATAAATAAAATGGTGGGTTAAACCAGGTTTAATGATGCATCAACCTCCCGCTTATATGACGACTAAAATTTAACTACATATTACTACAATATGTAAGAAATCAAATAAAAGATTAGATATTATGTTCAGGATGAAAAGATTTTTACCAAGAATTTGTTTGGAAAACTTATATTAAAGTATGATTTTGCCAATTCTTGACTACTGTGATATTTTGTATGATAACTGTCTAAAAAGTGAATGTGATCTTCTTGAAAAGGTACAAAGAAGAGCTGCAATTCTTATTACTGGTGCTTTTAGAACAACAAAACACAAGGATTTATTAAATGAAATTGGTCTAAATTCTCTGTTGACACGATGTAAAATTCATAAAATAATTTTATTTTTTAAGATAATTAACCATGAGTGTCCTAATTACTTATATAATTGCTGTCCATTAATTATTCCCAATAAACAAAATTATAACTTGCGTCGCATGGATAACATTTGCATTGACGAACAGTTAAATTTCTATCTTCTTATTTTCCGTCAACTATCAAAGAATGGAAAAAGATTCCAGCTGATTATAAATTATCAACTTCAGTAAATGTCTTTAAAGATAAAATTATCAAATATTTTTGCGAATCAAACAGTGAAAAGATTTATACATATGGTCATGGTGTGGGTAAAATAAATAATACACGTATTAGACTTGGGTTGAGTGGTCTAAATGATCATTTATTTAACTATAATTTAATTTCCTCAAGGTTATGCAAGAGTTGTGACACTAAAAAACCTGAAACCATTGAACACTTTTTTACTTATTGTGGTCGATATGAAAATATAAGGTCTTTGTTTTTCCAAAAAGGTAAGGCATTACTCTGTCCAAATGTAAAGTTAATATCATTTAACGAAATTTTGTGCAACTACCTAATTAAAATCTTCATATTTGGAAATGATGATTTCTAAATGGATGACAACAAAATGTTATTTCAATATGTGTTTGAATTTATTGACAACAGCAAACGTTTTATATAATTTATTTGTATCGTTTTAATTTTCGATAACATGTGTTTGTTCTATGTGTGAGAGTATGTGAATGAGAGTTGTATTGTATATTGTCTTGAATTATATTGTCTTGTCTGTTTACGTTGAGGAGAGCAACTTAGTAGCCCTCAGGCTGTTTGTAATCCTCGTTAAATAAATAAAGCATTGAATTAAATTAAAGTATAAATGGACCAGGATCTTTCCCAGTTCAATTTGAGGAACAATTTTAAACAACTCGCCAAGAATTATTTTGTATATGAAAGTTATTATCGTTTCAAAGAGCGCATGACGGAATTAAGTAGAGTTCAATTTTACTGTGCACTACTTGGATAGCAATGTTCAGTTAGAATAGACCTTTTATGTAGGACGGCAGTTCTTGTGACAAATAGCTTTATCTTTTATTTAAGCCGTAGACGTTGAACTGTATGCGCATATGTCTGTTTTTTTTTTTTTTTAATTAAGCGCAAAATTTATGTCCTTTGAAAAAGTGCGACTGTCCTTTAAAAAAACGCAAATATCCGTTTAAAAAAGCGTAAATGTCCTATCATAAACCACAAACGTCTCTCGCCGGACAAAATAACAATTTTAAACTTTTTTGAGTGCCTTATCACGCAATCTCTCACTTAAATACTTCTCATGTCTCACAATTTGTGAAACATTCAAGGGGAACTTCGCAATTTGAGAAAATAGTTCACTTGGATTATTTGTTCATTATCATAGTTGAGCAAAAGGTGAATAATTTTGCAATGCTTCTCGAATGAAATGACTTTTTTGTTTGGTAAAACAACACTCAATACATGGAATTTGGCAAATGTTACTAGTATGGTATACTGTAAGGTATTAATTTTTACAAAGTTTAAGGGGGTATATCGGCATTTATTTATTAAATAGCTCAAACACAGTTCTCTAACCTACATTACTGGTATTAAGATACTTAATGCCTTTGCATTGGCGGATCCAGTTGGGGAAGATCTGGTACCTCCTTTATTTCAATAAAAAAATTCCTGAAAAATTAAGGCAAAATTCGATAAAAACTAGCAAAATCGACTTCAGTACCCCTTTTTATTTTACCCCATTTGAACCCCCTTATTCAAAGGCTGAATCCGCAAGTGCCTCCAACTACAAAGAGTCCCTAACTCGAAAGTTCCATTTTGCAATATTGATATACTGTTTGAAAAAGTGACAATTTTCGATTTCGCTCTACATCTGTTTTTATTAGTTTATGTAAAATAAGATGTAAAAATACCTTCCAGGATATCTATAAAAATTCTAAACACACCCTCAAACCCAACCAGAATGAAGCTATCTGCTATATCTGTTTACTATAGACCACTATTGAACTTGTGATAAATTTTCAAGACCTTGTAAAAAATTAACCAAAGACCTTCGTTTGTCCGCCTGTAATAATCTGTTATATTGAAAATACAACAAAGCAAGACTGACAGCACGGCAGCGTTTGATTTATTGATCTTTTCTGTTATACATGAGTGAACATCTAACCACATTACATACATGTATGGAAAAAAAACGCGACAAATTGCATAGCTACACAAGAAACACAAGAGTATGTGCCTCAAATAGAAACACTTCTTTATTTCTTTTTTCTTTTGTGACTTCACAGTTTACCTGTTAGGGGATGACCATTTGATTTTCCGGGAGATTGATATTGACTAAGCATTGCCATTGCCGAGATAAGCAAATATATAAAATTTTGTCATTTATATATTGACCTTTTTTTCTAAATGTTGTATAAAAAAATATACGTTATTTTCTTAAGTGGTATTGACACGTCTTTTGATTATTGTACAATGTACAGTAGAATTTCGATGGCTCGGACTGCAATAACTCGAACACCATGGATCCTTCGAACCCTTTTTGTTGTCCCTTTGTTCATTTTTTAACACAGTTAGACCTCGATATTTTGAACACCCCTTTGCCTCGAACTATTTCAGTCGGTCCCTTGGGTGTCCGACCGATCGAAGTTTGATTGTATTTTAAAGAAGTATGGTAATTTAATCGTGAATTTTGTTCCTATGTTGGGCTTTTTTCAAGACATGCTTAAATCTTGCTGAAAATTGTGTAAAGTGGTCCCTTGTACCGGCACTTACACTTCCTAAAAATAAAAGAAAATATACCACACTTTCATGTGATCGATCGTGGCTGCAAATAACCTTTGGGTTTCAAAATATATGTACTTGGAAAGGTTGGAGTAATAACACGGGCTCCATAGCACTCCGAGAGTCCAGAGCCTGGTAAGGGGAGCCCGGCTGGGCCCAGCGAGTTGAGCTCAGAGCTCTATAGATGGAGCCCGGAATCCTGCTGTTTCAATAGTTGCCTGTATATTTGGTATGAAATCAAATCAATTTCCAGAAAAGGGGGTTTCAACTGCCAGAAACCCCGCCTTTCTTGATCGGACAATGAAATATAATACATATGTAATGTTAGGGCTCTACTCTAATAAAACATAAATTGATTACACATTATATAACTTTCAATAAAAAGATTTGTGATTTCTTTCAAATGACTAAATACCGAAGTTACTGTGAATTTAAATCCTGCATATGCGCATTTCGACAATTTATGTCTCATCAGTGAAGATAGAATCTAAACGTTGAAAGACCATAAGAACAAAGATGTTTATCAAAAATGTTTTTCAATATAAATACGGAATGTTATCTTAAGTCAATCTTAAATGCTTGAAACTGGATAAGATCAACAAAACTTTCGTCGAACGCGACGTTATCTAAATCTGTTTTGTAGAATTAACAATCAAAGTATCCGTCTGTCTGCAAAATTAAACTTTTATAGAAAAATGTCGCTATAAAGTAAGGAAGCAGTAGGATTATTAGATTGCAGTTTCATTCTAATACACATTTTTTATCAACTCTCATTTTCTTTGAAATATACGAGTCAGACTAGATATATATACTCAATGTAGATGTAATTTGTGTGGTCGGCAACCCTTTTTTGCGTAATCTGCAGTTATGCTATTGAACATGCAATTTATTGCAAATTTCAACCAAATGTAAAAGATAATTTCGGAATTTAAGTTGAAATATATATATTGGAAGATTAGAAGAATGAATGGTACCCAGAATGTGACAAAGCATGGTGTTCTATTATAACTGCATTTATTTTCACTGGCTTGGTAAATTAGCGTTATACATGTTGATACAAGTATATTCCATTGCTGACATAACAGAGGCTCGCAGTTTGTTAAAACTATAAATTTATATACAATAATCTTACACAGAGCTGAAACAAAAAAGACATATTTCATTTACGGATTGGTATAGTTACCTTCCGAATTTTAATTTCCTCTAATCACAATACATTTTTTCTGGAATATTGTTTATACAAATATTTGACTCTTGTCTCCAATTATGTCAGCGTCTAATTTGATTTAATTAAATAAATAATTTATTATTTATCTTTGATAAAATAAAAGATACAGAAAACGATATATCCCAGTTTTCTGTTCAATATTTCTTCCTCAATACTGTATGCAAATAAATACGAGGTACAAAAAAAAAGAACTTTAAAGTCATGTTATGGACAGTCAGGGACATTGGCGTGTTATGTCCCTTGGACATTACATTTTTTGAGGTAGGAGGGTAGGAGGGAGTCTAATCATGGAATCACAAACTTGAAAAAAATATTCAAATTCCAAGAAATTAAACTATTTTTTTCCGAAAATAAAAGCGACACGCAGATCTCGGATCCCTAAACACATGTTAAATGATTGATCTCGGTTGAGACTGTTTCATAATGCACTGTAGAGCTCCACTGATGAGTTCAGGTCGATAGTGCTAGTGCATTTGTATGTTAAATTGGTCATTATTTGAAATTTCACATCTTGAAGACAACTTATAATTTTAAAATAATTCTTTTCGTATATTCAAATTTCATGAATATACTTTAAAGACAGGTAATGGCTTGCCGATATATGAGAACCAGTTTTTAAAATACACAACTGATTGAGACTTTTTCTTTTAAATTCGTGCTTGTTCAAAAGTGAAGTACAAACTAAGTTATGATAATGCGAGCCTAAAGTAACTCGTGGTATTAAATGTTAATTTCAAATAAAAGATAATTTATCTCTTATTATTATAACTTTTTTTTTTTCATTTTTTTTTTGTTGTTATTTATTTATTCATTTTTTTTTATATTGTGTATTACATACAAGACAAGTTTATTAGCCCAATCTCTGTTCTGATTGTAATTTTGTCAAAATTTGAGATGACAAACAGGTAACCTTGCTGCAAATTATTTGAGAGGGTTATCTTATCTCATGCAGTTTGCAATACATGTTCCACTGTCAACACCAGTCTATATACAGGTTTATCATATGTTTATATAAAATAACAGCAGAATTTTATCCCTTGATAATCATGTCAAATTTGATATACCGTCCAACTATCTTCAAATTAAACACAACTATGTGATACGACTTTTGTTATCAACTGTTTCCTGTTTATATAAGTAGTATTATACTTGAGCTAGTACAGGCCAAGCTCAAGTATAATACTACTACAAATTTTGACCCCTTAAAAACCCTCAAAAGACCAAAATATAACATAAATTTTGTCAAAAAACGCAAAAACAGCACAAAAAACCCAATATTTTTTTGACCCTAAAAAAAACAGACACAAAAACACCCCCCCCCCCCAAAAAAAAAACAGCCGGAAGAAGAAAAGAGTTACACAGAAAAAAAGTGATAAAAAAAGTTACCCGGGAGTACACCGAATAGAAAATTATATTTCGGGTCTAACACAGTAAAAAAAATAACCAAAAGTACAGCAAAGGGAAAAATGTTACACAGGGAAAAGCGAGAAAAAAAATATCCGAGAGTTCTGGTAAAGAGACCTAAGCGAGGTGGTAACCCAAATCTAGAGAACTGTACAAGTTTTTCATCTGTTCGTGACAGTCTGAAAAACCAACACGTGTATTTGTTTACATATTTTCCGACGCTGTCAGAAAACTAGTTCCTATCATGCGCAAATGTGGTTTCTGGTTTTCCGACACTGTCAGAAAACTAGTTCCTGTCATGCGTAGTTGGTATTTGTGTGGGTCATTTTGACACATGCGCAGTAATGATTTGATTTCCGACACTGTCAGAAAACTAGTTCCTGTCATGCGTAGTACTATTTATTACATCATTGGCAAAATTAATAACTAAATCGATTTTAACATTATATTAATGTATTAACACAATAAATAAATAAAAAGCACAAACACTCAAATTAAAGAAACAAATTTACCAATTCAATTCAATACACACTGTTTCAACGAGTTCTAAATTCCTTATAATTTCCCTCAGTGAAATAGCACAGTTTAATAGTTTTGGATGTCTTACTGCGATTTCGCGGAATTTCATTAATCCATAAAGGTGGCTTGTTGAATAAATTATTCCTTTTTCTTTTAAGTAATCCTTAGAGTATGTTTTTTCTAAATGAAAATGTTCTTTTATTCGGTTTATTATAATTCCTTGTTGATACACCAATTTTAATTTTTTTTTTTTCTTGTCTTTTTCTATTACATTGCTTAATTTTTTTAACAAACGGATTAAATCATTTTCACTGCCGAATAACAAGTTTTCGTTAATCACACTGTCGTTGTTTTCTGTATAGCTTAACTCCAGCTTTTTTTTAAAGTTCCTTTTTTTCATTTGGGTTTTGTTGTTTTTGTTGTTGTTCCCCACATATATCCTTTAGCTCCTCCAATTTTGTTTTTATTATGTTATCAGCGGGATATGTTACTAATAAATAATTTCCCAATTCTTCGACAGATGATTTAAATTTTTCAAAATTTTGTTTATTCATTTTAACTTTCTATTCAGCTAACGATGTACGATGTATCGACTGTTTACTTGATAACTTAGCAACTTATGTTGTTGCCATAAACAACTGACAATGTAACTTAGTAACAACATAACAAACCGCCATCGCATTGATTTTTGTTGTCAATAAACAGCCAGTTT
Organism: Modiolus philippinarum; assembly: GCA_002080025.1. Lineage (NCBI taxonomy): Eukaryota > Metazoa > Mollusca > Bivalvia > Mytilida > Modiolidae > Modiolus > Modiolus philippinarum. The sequence goes on along the minus strand of MJUU01007382.1, from coordinate 108,497 downwards.
ATTATGTGTTACTATGTTATACTGACGTCGCATTGATTTTTGTTCCTTGTATCTATTCATTGATATAAATAGCTAATACACAATACGCTTGGTTTGTCAGTTAAATTGAAGTACTAGTCTATTTGAAACTCATGTCCTAGGTAAATAAATGATGAATCGATCTTAGTAACTGACTTGTGTCAAATGTTTAACTGTAATTCTGTAATTAACAAAAAAATTCCCTTAAAAATGAAGCAACCAACAGCCCCAGATTTACCATTATATCCAGAATTACCAAAAGAAGATGGACAGAATTATAGATTACAAAAAATAACAGAAATAGAGAAAACATTGAAAAATGAGAAAGATATTCGTAAATCACTATACAAAAAATATAAACGAGGAGTTAACGTAACGGATGGCGTAGACACAACTTTAATTTCAATATCTGCTATTTTAGCTGGTGTTGGAATAGCTTTTCCTATATTGTTACCAATTCAAATTGCAGCTGTCGCGTGTGGAGGTTTAGGTGCTTGTGTTAAACTTGTTAGACGTAAACTTACAACAAAATCAAAAAAACATTATGAAATTAAAACAATGGCAGAATGTAAACTAAATAGTATAAAAGATTTAATTTCAAAATCTTTAACTGATAAATAAAAATGAATTTAAATTGATTTTAGATGAATTGGAAAAATATAACAAATTGAAAGAAAATATACGTACAAAACAAACACAAACAAGAATGAATGACAGTGAAAGAAAGAAATTGATTGAAGAAACAGAAGCAAGAGTAAGAAGTGAATTAAAAAAAATTGAAGATTTCTAATTTTCTTCAATAAAATTACTATAGCAAATGACCCTCCACCAAAATATGAATATTTTTTTTTATAATTAAAAATGGCTGAAGGAGGAGAAATTGAAATGGATGATATTTTTAAAGAACATTATAATGATGATAATGAAGAAGAAACTTCTTTTCAAGATATGGATGAATTTGAGAGAACTACGCAGAATCGTAGAGATACTATTATAAATGCCAATAGTGATACTAAAACAAAAGAAAATTTAAAATCAGCACAAATGAATTCATTTGTTAAACAATTTTACAAACAAATAGAGAAAAATGAAGGCTATATACCGGATTTTCCCGATTATTCAAATTTTAAAGTTGATAAAGATTTAAGAATACTTTATTTAAAGGTTGGTAATAAAGATATTAAGCTTAATTCTGAAAAAAAGGAACTGGTTTTATTTCTCTTGTTACCTTACAAGGTAGAATTGGCAAAGATGGAACAAATGCAATTAGAGATTTGTTAAATTTAAGTGATTATACATTTTCTAAACCTAAATCAAAAACTACTAAAGCTTTACAAAATGCAGAAAATGAAATTGATAATAAAGGTATTTCTTCAAAAAATGTAACTTCCCAACAAGAGGTGGAAGAACTATTAGAAACAGCAAGTAATGCAGAAACATCTGTGAAAAAAGTAGAAACATCGATTATTGATGATAAAACATTTAAGAGAGAAGCGGAAAGACGATTTAATTTGCCACGGAGAGAGATTGTTGGTTTACCAACAGAATATACTGATATGAAAAAAGCGCTTGCAAATAATTTAGCTAAACTGAATGATATAAATAATGAAATAAAAAAAGATAAGATTAAATTAAAACCAGCTAAAGAAAACAAAGATGAATATCAAATAAATAGAATAAGTAATCGATTAATAGATTTGGAAATTGAGAGAAGTTAAAGGCTGGAGGCAATTAATGATAATAGATATGTACTACGTAACCAGTTAGATAGGATTAAACAGACAATACGTAAAATATTAAATGAAGACACTACATTAGGTAAAAGAATTAGAACATTATTTAGAGAACAAGGAATAACAATAGTGTTTTAACTGCTTTTGGAATGTTATAGGTGTTATTGTTGAGGCAATTATTCCTTCTGGTGGTGAAACTTACCCTTCTGGTGGTGGAAATACAAATAAAACAGATGCAAAAGATTGGATAAAAAAACAATTAAAAAATCTTGGAAAACTATTAGCTAATCTTGCAGGAAAAGCAGCAGCTGCATTGCCAGGTATTATCGGTGCCATTGTGTCTTGGTTGTTAAATGCAACAAAAGACGTAGTTAATTGGTTTGCAAATAATTTATGGGCTTTGCTTGTTTTGGTTGTAGGTTTATTGTATGCTGCTGCTAGGGAATATTTAAAAAATTAAATTAATAAATATTATAAATGATTAGTCCTACAATACCTAATACAACACTTCCAAATATCTTTGCTTGTTTATTTTCTTCATGTTCTATATTAGATTTATCTTGAACAAATTTATCAGAAGGCTTCGGAATTTCATGAACAGGTTCTGGTAGAGATTTTTTTGTTTTTGTTCCATCTAATTTATCTAAAGAATGAGAAACTTGTTTATTCTTTATATCATCGTTAAAGCCTAGTTTTTTATCTTTTGTTGCGATTACAATTTTATTATTATAACCAACAATTGTTCCAATTTGTAATCTCATATCACTTGGAGACATATATAACCCAATACCATAGACACAATTAACTTTACTCCGAGCGTATTTTAGAACACGTTGATAATGTGAAATCTGTGAGGGTAAATCTATGGGACTATTAATAGCATCTTGAACGTTTGCTAAGAATTGTTTTTGAGCGTCAAATCTGTACCTATTTTTAGTATATCTACACGTGTTTGAGATTGTGCTCCTAATAAAGTCCATACAAACGTTCTAATACTTTCATTAATACGTTCAATGCCTACTTTTGTAAAACCTTCTGATTTGTCTAGAATAAATGGTGTCCAAGCCATACTTATATCGATTGTATGCTTAACTGAATCGTTTATATTTAATAATGGTCCATTCTGAGAATGATTCATTCTATATTCAGCACTTGGTTTATAGTATTGAGTAAAACTCCCTAAACCATGACAAGCTGTTTCTTATTTTTGTCTCCAATCTGTTAGGTGAAATTTGAAATTCATTACATATTTTTTGATATGCAGCTTTATCATAGGGATTTTTGTAATAACAGAAAGAAGAATCAGTCGGTAAAGGTGATTTAAGTTATTTTAAGATTCTGGCAATACAATAATATAAATGAAACATATATATTGAATTGGTAAGATTTAAAGTGTTTTGTATATGATCATCATAAGAAACATCACATCCTGTAGCTGCACACCAGACTGCAAAGTTTAATTGACATTGCCACCAATCAAACGAAGAAAGAATCCATGTATTCCATGGTTCGTTTGTGTGTAATGGTGGGTTTTGATAATTTCGAAATAAATTGGGGAAAGTTGTTTTAAAATTTTCTTTTTGATTTACAAATATTAATTGATTAACAAGATCTTGACCGGAGGGAAAATTTCCCAAATCTTTTTCAGAATATTTAGTGTTAGGATTATATGATGCATTAGGATTATATTTAAATTCTTTCTTCATTTTTTACCCCTAAAAATGTACCATACGATTTCAAATATTGATAAAACAATAAACTTACTTACTTACATTGATAACAGAGAGGGAAATAAACGCATAGGTTTAAAATCTAAAACATATTGCGTAGGTTGGCATAATATTTCAGATGAACATATAAAAAAACTGGAGACAGACGTATAGATATTATAGATGGTTATTATAGTTTCAAACAAATAGCGGATGAATTTCAAAAAGAAAATATTGAATTATCCGTAAATGAAACAAATGGTATTGCTTCATTAACCACTCCTGTTGAATTAAAGATAAGTAAAAGTTTAAGATATATGTTAGGATTTAATAAAACAAAAATATTCTCACCTAATGAAAAACATTATGGAAACAGACCCATAGATTTTGCTATATATAAATCATTATATTTACATTTAGAACAAGCTAGCACTTCTAATAATTATCTTGATGGTGCTCCGAGTACATTATTGGCTGTTATTCCAGTTGAGAATAAAGAGTTTGGAGATGTTATAACAACGAGATTTGAGCGTCCAGAATATAAATGTTTAGTAAATGATGTTATAACAGAATTGAAATTAGAAATTAGAGATGAGGATAATAACAAGATAATTAATTATTTACCAATTAATTGTGTTTTAGAAATTATCTAAGGGTACCGCTTCGCTAATGATTTACCTATTAAAAATGAGTATATTTGGAGTTGAAAAAAACACGTAGATGCATCAGAAATATTAAAAATGAGGAACGAGCTTCAAGTAATGGAAATTAATAATAATTTATTATATAAAAAAAATATAAATATACCAGACAGAAACACAATATGTATATTTGCTGGGATTAATGGTCCATTAAAGTTTAATCAAATGTTTAATTTTGGTACTGGTGGTAGTGAATATGTTATAAATTATCCAGGTCAAATATTAGGTATTAGTTTAATAAGTCTAAAATCAGGTAAAGATAGTTTAACTGTCATGGTGAGTGTTAATGATTAATTAACTTTTGATGGAATAGAATTGGATGATTCTGTTTATGAATATTATAGTTATAAAAACTTTGATAAACCTTTAAATGTTAAGGCTGGAGATAGAACAAGTTTTATGAGTAAGAGTGATAGTCCTTTATGCCGCAATACTCTAGTATCAGCGGTAATTAAATTATTTTTATAAACTCTATTTTTATCCCTTAAAAATGGAGGCTTACGGAGAAAAAAAATTAAATCCTTACAGAAAATTAAGAGAACAATTTGGTGTGAAAGGTATTCGTCAACGTGTTGTAATAACTAATAATCCTTCAACTATTGATCAAAATCAACAGTTATGTTTCTGCACTAAAAACGGAGAACGCAGATACACTTATTTAGTAGTAGGGAAAGACAAAACATATTTTGTAAAGAACCACACTGAGTCAAACAAGAAGTACACTGAGAATGACGTAATCAAGATGTTGGAATTTTTAATAGATAATATTTTTGTCGAATTTGGAGGCCGTGTTTTTCAACAGACAATCGGGATTCCCATGGGAACTAACTGCGCGCCACTTTTAGCTGATCTCTTCCTTTTTTCATATGAGGCGAAGTTTTTACAAGGGCTTACACAGAAAAAACAAAAACATTTAGCCCAGTCCTTCAATTTCAGCTTCCGCTACATAGACGATGTACTTTCTCTTAATAATCCAAAATTCAAGGAATATTTACACCAGATCTATCCCAATGAGCTTGAAATTAAAGAGACTACCGATACACCTACTTCAGCTTCGTATTTAGATCTTTTAATTTACATTGACGAAAAGGGACGTTTGAAATCTAAGCTGTATGACAAACGTGATGATTTTAACTTCCCAATTGTGAACTTTCCCTTTCTGAGCAGCAATATACCT
>MJUU01007382.1:77310-102856 GCA_002080025.1 Modiolus philippinarum | reverse complement strand
GGATTGACTCACTGATAGTGTGACGGGTGCCGCTAGCGGAGCAGGACATGCTTACCCATCCGGAGCACCTGATGTCGCTCCCGGTTTTTATGGGAGTTCACACTGTCAGTACTTTAGTTTTTCGTGTTGTCTTGAATATCATACGGTATAATTTTAGTTTTGTCTTCGTCAGTGATGTTTGTGCTACCGATTTGTCCTTGTGATTGTTTCAATACTATAGCGATTTACAAAAAGCTTTTCAAACAAAATTTGACCATGGTACTGTTTGAGGGTTAGAGAAGTTATATGTACCACGGATTTCATTGGTTTTTGTCTAAGGGTTAGAAAATGGCACTAACCAATCCGCTACAAAACAGACTTTTCAAAACACTATATGCCTCACTGATAGTGTGACGGGTGTCGTTAGCGGGGCAGGACATGCTTACCCTTCCGGAGCACCTGATGTCACTCCCGGTTTTCATGGGAGTTCACACTATGAGTGCCTTACTTTTTATTTCCGTGCATTGTAGCTGTCTCACGTCCTTGTTTTGTCTTTGTTTTTATTTGTTACCGTTTCTGCCATGTCTTTGGACTTCGATTTTTGTAGTTATCGCTTCCCTTGTTCCTTCGGTATTCTACTGCCGTTGTTTTATTAGTGAGATTTCCTAAACTTAGTAGTAATGATGTTATTGTTCCTGGAACAACCAGGCTAGCTTTCGAAATAGAACTCAAATCTACATACGATAATGCAACTATATATCAAAATATAGGAAGGGCAATAGTTAAAAAAACAACAACTAGAATAAAAGGGAATGAAATTATGTCTATTGAGGATAGTAATATTTATCATTGTTATGTTGATTTGTGGAAAACTACAACTGAACGTCAAAATATGGTATACCAAGGTATTGGTACTACAAATATGTTAAAACATAGAGTTGGATCAGATGATGCAACAACAAATACAGGAGATCAAGCAATTGCAACAGCCTATGGTTCAAGATTTTGTATAACACTTGACTTTGAACTATTAGAAACGCACATGCCTTTTTATCAATCAGGTATTGGTGATAGACTTGAATATGAAATTACATTTAATAATTATAGTAATGTCATTAAATCAACAGATTCATCTTCAAGTTATACAATAAAAACATTTGTTTAGAATTTGATATGGTTTCTCACACTAAATTAGCAATACAGATAAGACAGGAAGTTGATGGAAAAATGGTTATCTTATATGACAGGATATTAAGACATAGAAAAATAACCAAAATAAAAAAGATACATTGTGGAAGATTAATTTAAATGTTCCAGCTAAAAGTATGAAAGGTATTCTAATGTTATTCGAAGACCCTGAAAGAACAAGCAGTGAAACTTATTATCACCCTAAAATAACAAACGTAGAAATGACAGTAGAAGGTGTTCCAAATCAATTATACAGTCAAGGAATGAAAGCATATCAACAATGGGATGAAATAAATAGATTCTTTGCTCTTACTTCAAAAAGAAATGAAATAACAGACGCAGTTTTTAAAGATGGATGTTTATCTGATACAACAATAGAAAAATACTTAACAACTAATTATGCATTATGGTTAGATTTACGTTCTACAGATGATAACTCACTACACGGTTCAGGTAGAAGAATCGAAAATGCCTCTGAAGGTATTACAATTCAAATAACGAAAAAAGAAGGAGCAGCTGACAAACCAATAAATGTTTATATTTTTGTTATACAAGACGCACAAATAAATTTTGAAGATGGAAGATTTAAAGAAGCAAATTATTCAGCGAACAGTTTATTTTATTTATTAAGTGCGGGTTTTCCCTTTAAAATGGAATTACCAAAATATCCTCATTGCGCAATTATTTGTGGTCAAACCGGTTGTGGAAAAACAGAGTTTGTTCTGGATTTGTCAGAAACAAAATATTGTAAAGTGTTTACATATATTGTTATACTTTGTCCAACTATTCAATGGAACAAGGCATACAAAAATCGTAAATGGATTGGTGATGTTAGAAAAATCTAATAATTGTTAATCCTATTGTAAATGAAGAAGAAAAGCTACAAGAACTATTAAGAATGTTTTTTTCAAGAAATACGCTGGTCATCCAACATTATACATTATTGATGATTGCAGTGCAACAAAAGAATTAACAAAAAAAAGGGATATGCTGTCTGAACTTGCATTTTCAGGAAGACACGCTGAACAATCGGTCTGGGTAATTTCACAGAGATACAACTCTGTTTTAAAAGACTTGAGAGAACAAACAAAATGGTTATGCATGTTCTACACAAAAGATGGATATAGTTTTGATAATTGCCTAAGAGAAAATGATGTTATTCCTACTTTAGAAGAAAGTCATAGAATAAAAGAAGAACTTAAAAAAAAGAAGCATCGTAAATTAATATTAAAGACAGACCAACCTACTGATTATTGGGTAATTGATTAAGCAATTATTAAGCAATACTTAAGTAATGCTTAAGAAATGCTTAAGTAATGCTTACGTTATATAACAAAAATAACCATAAAAAAGAAATGCTTAAGTTATATAACAAAAAAAAGCAATAAAAAAGCAATGCTATTGGAAATACTAACAATTATAACAAACACTGCAATATTATCATTAGTTGGTTATTTTGTATTTAGTTTTATAAAAATCAAAAATAAATTATATCCTTTTTTGAAACGTATAAAATGAACGCCGAAGAATTTTTAAGTGAGCAAAACGTTGAAAACATAAATATTGATGATGATAAAACGATCGTAGCTAGAGGTTCCCTTTTAGAAAAAAAACGTGAAAGATTATCAGCCGTTGTTGTTGGTGGGGGTAGTAAGCAATATCTGGGTAAATAATTACAATTGTCAGAAATTGATACAATGACACCAGAACAAATACATAAATTATATTGTAATTATGAGGCAAGATTAGGGGCCAGTATGACCAAGACATTAGGGAACTCTTTTTATTAATTTATATGTTATGGGTGTATCAAAGTACTTTAACGTTGTTAATCCACCAAATTTAATGAAAGACTTAGGGGAAGATCCTTTTATCAATCACGCTTTAACTAATGTATGTTGTGAACTGTATTATAGATATGGGATGTATCTTGCTCCTTTTACTGCAATGTAACAACAGCAAGACATATTGAAAAAAAAGACGAAAATAATGACATAAAAATGACGAGTGAAAATTTTGAACAAGAAGAAAACAGAAAAGAAAACAAAGAAGAAATAAAAGAATCTAGCGAGCGAAGCGAACGGTCCCCTTTTAAAAAACCTCAACAAAAAAATCCAAAACGAGTAGCCGCTGGTAAGAATGGTGTAGAAGCAAGAAAGCTAAAAGCTGAATTAAAAAAAGAAAACATAGAATTAAAACAAGCTGGTGAGCTTCAAATAACAAAAGATGATAAAACTACAGATTCGTTTCATCATATATGTCCAACAAACAAACAAAATTCGAGCGGAGCGAAATACACTCCGAACAAAAATTACATATTACCATTATGTTTATCAATTGGGGTAGTAGGTGGATTGGGGTTGTTTTTTTATAAACAAAGAGAAAAACCAAAAAAAAAATGATTAGAGAAATCATGATTGGTAAAGAAAAAACAGGTGAGCAAATCCCTTTAAAAAAACCAGAAAAACAAAAAGAAATTGACCCGTTTGAAATTAACTAGTTTTATTTTTTTTTTTAAATGGGTACAATAGAAAAAATAGATGAAATGATAAATGAGTTAATTTTTTCACCATTCTTTTTAACAGCTATAAATAGTTTTTTAAAATTATGTGATTTAAAAAAAGAAGAATTAAAAAAAGAAGAATTAAGAAAAAAAATTTAAAAAAGAAATAGACGAAGAAATAGAAGAATTAGAAAATTAAAAAAAAATTAAAAAATTAAAAATTTAATATATAAAAATGGCAACACCAAAAGACGGAAAACAAATAGCAAATATGTTATATCATGCTGGAGTGGAAACATTATTAACAGTTGGATATTCAGAAATAGGTAAAAAAGTATTTAGAAGGTCAGCACCAAATGTAGATTTTAACATGAATGATATTTTTATGTTATCCAGTGATATACTGCTTGCAATGGCAACAAAAGACATGTTGATTAGGCAAGGAATTATACCAGCTGATATTATGAAATAATAAACAAAAAATGATTATTTTATTTTATTTTATTTAGTTATATAAAAATAGCAAGTGCTTTAGCATTGATGTTAGGAGGGGCAATTACAAACGCTTTTGCATTTTCTGGTAGTAATTATTTATTTTCACACATGGGTAGAAATGCAAATGAGGAAAAAATAAGAAATGATAAAGCTATAGAAAAATTAGAAAAAGCAACAAGAGAATGGAATAAAAGACGAATTCAAAGATTAGATTTTATCAATGAACAATTAAAAAAAGAAAATCATGCTGTTCAAAATTTTGATGATGTTGATGAAGCTATGAGAGAATATTATAATGTTACTGGTAAACAATTAAATTTACCTTCAAATTCAGTTTTAGATCTTAAACCAGAATTAAGTGATTTCTATACTCCATCAGAAGATCAGAAAAATAGAGAAATTGCATTTGTTATTGGTGGTATGGCATTAACTGGTTTTGTTGCTTGGAAATTAAAATAAATTAAAACCATAACGTTGTGTTTCTATTCCATTATCTAGGATATATCTCTCATCATCAAATGGAGTCATACTCATTTTATTTATTTCATTAACATACATTTCATGTTTATTAGAGTTTATTGTATACATTTTATTCATTTTAGGTTTATTATTAGTATTATTAAATAGACAATCTTTAAAATCATCAAATTTAATATCTTCTTTATCGTAGTTTTTCCGATTCCTTTTAATATTTTTTCTTCACTTAAATCTGTTAACGTAAAAGAAAATGTTTTACTTCTTAAAAAAACTATTTCATTCATAATTTTTTAATTAAGTTCATCTTTAAATTTGCCAATTACCTTTTCATTTTTTTCTGAATATAAAGGGTGATCTGTAGGATAATTCGAAGTGTCTAATTCATCTATTATTTATTTCATATCTTCGTAAATATCTTTAGTTTTAATACTTAAAAATATTCTGTCGGTATTATGAACAATTAAGGGAAATCCACAATTAAAATCTTCAGTTTCTGTAGATAAATAATAAACAGTTCTTTTTTCTTTCCCTAATGATATTATCTTTTTTTACCTTAGCAACGTGGTTTTTTTTGTTATATTTAAAAAAAATATATTTGGTCTATTTCTGCTTGTAATAATATTAGTATTATATCCTAGAGATGTTATAAGATAATGTAAACATGAAAATGTAATTTTAGATTTTTGTGAAAAGCGAAAATCACAATCCTTTCCCTTTCTATAACCACCTCCTTGATAAAATCCTCTAAAAAGAATGATTTATAATTATAGTTTTTATTAAGAATATTTTATGGAATATATTTCTCTTTTTTATCAGTATGAAATTTTTCAAATTGTTCAGCCATTACTTTAATACTTCCCTTTGGAACAATTTTATATATCTTCGATGATTTCATACAATCTATTATTTTAAAATCGGTTGGATATAATTCTTAACAGTATTCTAAACATTTATTTAAAAGATTTAAATCTTGATTATTTAAATTCCAAGAATATTGTATTCCTTCCCGCTTATTTTGATAAATTCCACTACTTCCATCTGCAAGAAAAAACCCTTCGATAAAAGCTTTTTTTTCTTCTAAAGTTGATGGTTCTAATTTTAAGAATTCTTTCTTTAATGGAGGGTTTAATTTTTCTTTATAATTATCATTAAATAAAAGATTAGTATTTAATGATAAATCTTTAGGTTTAATAATTTCATTATTATCTTTGATTAAAGAATGATCTTCAGTTACATCAACAAATCCTAATGGTGTAACAACTCTAAACATTTCTTTATCTGTTTCATGTCTGTTTATAGTTTTTATTTTAGAGAATCCTTGACTTGTCCAAACTTCAATAATGTCTGGTTTCCAATAAAATTTACCATTTGAATATTTGTACTCATATTCATATTTATAAGCAATATCTTCTATTTTTCCAATAAATATTTTATTTTTATACCTTAGTATCATTGGGGTATCACCTAAAACTGAGTCTGAAGCAACTAACTCATTCTTTTCCCATAATTTATTAACAACATTATAATAAAAGTTATACATTAATTGTTTTGAGTAATCTAATATAGCCTGTCCTAAATAAATAGGTTTATTAAAGTTAACAGAAGTAATATTATATTTAATTGCAACAAAGTTATCATTTAATATTATTGAGTCTTTAAAATTTGGTTTATTTATATATTTTTTTACTTCTTTCTTATCAGTAAGTAATTTAATCTCACTTCTTCCTCTGATGTGTTCCAATGTTTTCCCGTAGAAACTATTATTCATAAGTTTCCATAGATCTTTTTTCAAAAGCAGATTTTGATTTAGTTCTTTGCTCAGTATTAAAATTAATATACTTTGCTAACCAATTTGATTCTTTAAAAGAAATAGTTCTATATACTTTTTTTACTTTCATACCAAGTTTAATATATTTTTTTGTTTAATATTGAATGATGAATAATATATTTCTTTTTATCATATAATGTTAAAAAAAGTTTTTCTTCTTTACCTAATGGTTTATTTTTTAATAATTTTAAATTGATAAGGAGATAATTCTTCTTTATCTATTTTCATCTTTTCCGGTGCTAAAGGATATTTATATGTCTTTTTTACATTCATTTGTGTACTCTAAGTCACATTCAATTATACATCCTCTTCCTTTTGGAATATTTTTATAATGATCAGGATCCTTTTCCCATTTAAAATCTTTTGTTGGTAACTTTTGTGACATTGCCTAACCATATAAATTATTTGCATCAAGATATAGTAAATATTTTTCTAATAAAAAATCGTTTAAGTTTCCTCAATTTTTTAATATTTCTACACATTCTTTTATTTCATTTTTATCTATTATTCTATTTCCACTATCATAGTTAGTAGTATATTTATTAAATGCTTTTACATGTCTTGGTCCTAGAACACCAAAAAATCCTCCTCTTATACCTTTTTCAAACATTAATAACATATCATAATCAGTTAATAATTCTAATTTTATTTTTGTATATTTTAAGCCACATTGCCATGTTAAACCGGGAGCAGAATAACAATAACATGGGTCTATTTCATGATGTTCTAAAAAGAATTTTCTAAATTTTTCAAAAGCATCGGCTAAGATAAGAACATCTGTTTTAAGATATAAATTATGATAATCTAATAAAGTTTTACAATTATAATGTTCCCAGACTTTCGGTGCATGTTCATACTCTACTTCTGTAATTGTTTCTTGGTTTAATGTTGAATAAAATTCTTTAATATCTGGCAATTTTTTATCTTCAAATTTTTCTATAGAATCGATATATTCATATGGATAATATCCTTTTTGTTTTAAAAGATTTGTATTACCTTTAAATTCTTTTTCTAAAATAGGAAATTTATCCATTGATTTAGCAATATCTGCTAATTTTTTTTGACTAAATCTATATGAATCTAGGAATCTTAATTTTTTATAACTTGATCCATAATCTATAGAAATGTATTCTTCTGAGTTTTTAGAGAGAGGTTCTACATTATAATATATTCATCTTTATATTTCATAAGTTCTTCAATAATAAAATGGAAGTCGTAATTTGACCCATTATGAAAAAATACAGGTATTAATTTTGTTGCTTTACCTTCTTTTGTGTTACACCACTGACAAGATGCTCCTCTATTTTTACCAGAAAGATGATTATGTTCTCTTACTTTATTATTTTCTTGGAATTCTTTTTTACAAATATAACATTCAGTTGCTTCTTGAAATTCATCTTCTCCATTCTTATTTAATATTGGCTCTTTCTTCTCATAAAGGTAAATCTTATAATTTATTTTTTTAAATATTTGTATAACTTTTTCTACATATTTTTCTGCTGCATCATTACCAACATAAGAAAAATATTGTGATTTCAATATTTCAGGATAATCCGAATAAACATAAATACCATAACTATTAGGTTTTTGTTTTTGTATTGAATGTGTATACGATTCATCTGGATTGGGTTGAGTTGTAGATATTGGAATATTATCTGATTCTAAATCAGAATAGATAACAAATGGTAGTTGATTTTTAAAATGATAATTTTCAAATTTAAGAATATTTTTCCCGGTTTAGGCAATATAGCTCTACAACATTCGTGATTATAACATCTTTCTTTATGTTCTATTAGTGTTTCTTTTCTTTGAAATCCTTTCATACAATTTCTACATATAAATAATTTATGATTATTTTTATCACACAGAAAAGTATCTAAATCTTTAATTAAACAATAATGTAGGTATATCAATTAACGCCAGATGGCAGCACATTCGAAGTGGGAAAAACTAAAAATTTGTGGCCAAAGGAACATAACTCGAGTCAAAATCAAAACCACGCGCAAAAACTACAAAAATTTACATTTTTAACAGTAAAGCAAAAAAATTCCATAGGTCCGATTGTAATGAACTTTGCACTGCAGATATGTGAAGTATCAATCTTCCATATGCTAGATGGGTTTTAGTGGGTTTTCAAGTTAACATACTGAAAATGCGGTTTTATAGAAAATTACCATCATATGAAATTTTTAAAAATCTGGTATTTTTTATATCCAAATATAACATAAACAAACATTGTGCTGAAAGAATGTTTACATTCCCACCTTAAATATTTTACATATATCAAACATTTTATTACATTATTTCACAATAAAATATCAGTTCAAATAAAAGGTCACAAAATCTTGTCCGGAGAGTTATCTAACCTGATTCTTTACTGATATGCCTAAATAATGGGCATTTTCATTACTTTCAATGTATAAAAGATCAATTACATTTTCACTTTCTACGTTTGATTTACATAACGGATTTAAAAATTCTTTATTTGTTTGGTCCTTTAACTCAAATACATTTATACTTAAATTATTCTGTTTCTCTACTTTTGGGATATCTTTTATTGCTACAGGATATTTAATTCCTTTCATGTTAATTTTATTTTCATATTCTTTATATTTAGATACTCTTTGTTTATGTTCATGAGCATGATATAACTTTGCTAATATAGACCAGAAGAAACATTTGTTATCATTTTTATTTTTAACATTAATAATATTTTTTTATTTAAATTGAGGAGGAATATAAGACGAAGCTTTCAGATAATCATATTTATATTGTTTTACTTTTACACTTTTAATATTTCTAAAAACAAAACCAGATCCTCTTTCTTGAAATTCATCTATCCAAGCTTTAAATTTATGTATTAAAGTTTTATAGAATTTAGATATATTATTTTGTGTTATGATATATTGAATAGGATGAGAATAATGACTTTCTATTATATCAAATGACATAGGTGTTGAAAATTCACTTGTTATTATCGCTTTTATTTTTACAGGAAAATGATTAATAAATATTTTATTTTTTTTATAATTTTATATATTTATCTATGTCATCTTCTTCTATATCATCAATATCAGTTTCAGTAATAAGATCTTTAAATGATTTGGTTTTTTTACTGACCATTTTTATAAAATAAATTTTTAATTATGATTTTTAATAATTTTATTTTTTAAATAATAATTCTTTTGATAATTAGGATTTCCTTCTATAAATTCATTATAAGGTTGTTTATATTTTTCTTTATTTCTTTCTCGATGATTTCTTTTAATATGTACATCTTTATTAATTCTTAAGTTATACAACTTATCGAATATAATTTTACAAATTATTATTATTATGCGTCAGTAATTTACATACATGTAATACATTTGTATATATGCATCGATATCAATAATAATGATAATTATTGTCAGTCAATGGCAAGTAATAATAATTACTATCAATATATTATAATATACATACAGATAATAAACACAGCAGATAATTGATGCATACAATAACTAATTGTATTGCTGTTATGAATTGCGCATTTTTTCCTCTAAAAATAAATATTTACCTAATTTATTTAACTCATTTATATTGTGTACAGATAATAACTGAATTAATTTTATACTAGATGGTTTTCTCCAATAATACGGCTTAATAAACCTTTTTCTCAACTCTAAGTAGTGTTTACACTCAAGAATGAAATGGTATTCATCCTCTATTTGTTCTATTTCACATTTATCACAAATTCTAAGATGGCGATCAATGCCATAAAATCTACCTGTTTCTACATTTAAACAATGTGAAGATATTCTGTACCTACAAATATATGGTTTGTATATATTATTCACAGGTTTTTTAAGATAATACTGCAAAGTAGCTAAATCATAAATATATTTATAAAAATGACACTTGGGGGACTCCTGAAAAAATGAGTCCATTTCACTGACAAATTTACACTTTAGTTTGGTTTTAAAGTCTTCAAGGAATAACTTTTCATTATAAACACTTTGACTGTTCCATACCTCTTGAAAACCAAAATTGTACAAAATGTTTTTGATATTAATCATCCAATTAAATTTATCTGGCATATCCCGGTAGCAACTTCTCAGAATACAATTCTCAGTATTTAACAGCTTAATCCAATACTTCAACATTCTAATATATCTATTTATATACAATGGGTACCTTCCAGTCTCACTGTATACCATATAATTCACAGTTGATTTTTTAACTTTGAGTAT
Organism: Modiolus philippinarum; assembly: GCA_002080025.1. Taxonomy (NCBI): domain Eukaryota; kingdom Metazoa; phylum Mollusca; class Bivalvia; order Mytilida; family Modiolidae; genus Modiolus; species Modiolus philippinarum. Next base: position 92,157 of record MJUU01007382.1, on the reverse strand, counting down.
TCTTTTTAAAAAAATTTAAATGTACTTTTTCTACATCATCTGCCTTATGGTAACCCCATATTTCACAACTATAATTAAGTATACTAGAGACATATGTATCAAAGAGTGACAATAATGTTTCATGATTAAAACAGTCGTCATTTATCTTACTAAACAAACTACATAATGCTTTGCTACCTTGTGTAGCTAACAATTTCTGTGTAAAAACTAAATTACCATTATACCTAAACAATAAACCTAAATAAACAAATTCATCACATAAATCTATCGGTTCACCATTTAAGAACCATTTTTCGTTTATTTTTACTTGTCCTCTACTTCTAAAAACTACAACTTTAGTTTTAAATAGGTTAACATATAAACCATACTCTTGTGAATAAACACTAACAGAGTCAATCATATCCTGTAACTCTTTTATGTTATAACTAAATAAAACAGTATCATCTGCATACATAAGCATATACAAATTTAACATTTTGATTTCATATGGTTGACAACCTTTTCTTATCAATTCAATTTCCATATCGTTCAAATACAACGAATAGAGAAATGGGGACAAAGATTCCCCTTGCATCAGCCCTACATTACTCTGAAAATAATTAGATAAATTATTATTTAATTTCACACAATATTTAAGTTTAGCATACATGGATTTAATGACATTTAACAGTTTTCCAGTAATACCATACCTACTGAGCCTTAACCATAGTTTTGAATGTGAGACACTGTCAAACGCTTTTTTGTAATCAATAAAGCAACAATAAAATCTTTTATTTTGACTTAACGATTCAGAAATTAAGGAATGGAGTGCAAATATTTCCAATATGTGAAACAAGTGATATTCCACGGTAATTACCAGTATCATTAACAGGACCTTTCTTATAGAAAGGTACAATAGTACTACTAGCCCAAATATCAGGAAAATCTCCAGTACTTAAAATATGATTAAAAAGTTTATATAATATCGGTTTTATAAGATCACCACTCATTATAATGTATTCGTTCATTATATTATCACTTCCTGTAGATTTATTTCTTTTTAAAGCTTTAATACCTTTATCAAGTTCTTGTAAAGTAAATGGTACATCAAGTTCTTCAAATACGACCTCTTCACTTATTGAGTCGGCGTCCATAGTATTATTCGACATTAAATTAGCAAAATGTCTCTCAAATTCATCTAAAGTTACTTTATGATCCACCTGCTGCTTTCTCCTTTTAATTTTTTTATAAAAGCGTTTCGGATCAGTTTTCCTCATTGTCTGTAACATATTACCTTGTTGATTTTTATATTGTCTCTTTAAACGATTTTCTAAACATTTATATTTCTGCTTAGCTAAATTGAGTTTTAGTCTATTTTCTTTAGAACGATTTTTATTAAAGCTGTCAATAGCCCCTTGGTATTCACGGTACAAAATTTTACAATCCTCTGTAAACCATGGTTTATCTAAATGTTTAAAAGTTCTGTTTACAGTTCCAATGCACTCATCACAATGGTTAATATAGTTTGTTTCTGTCTTTGTGTATTGTTCATAATTATCAATGAAGGGATATGGAGTAAATGCAAATGAGACAAAGTCTCTACAAATACATGGTAAATAAGCAATGGAACAACGCTTTTATTGTTGTTCTTCATCTTGAAGTCGCCATGAGGCCTTCAACAATGAGCTTTACTCATACCTCATAGCAAGTTCAAGACGGCCCCTAGCACCGGTGTGAGCGGAATTCGTGTATTTGTTCATAAATATCTTTCAGTAGTTTATTCAACTGGTCAACGCATATTAATGTTACTACTTTCATCAATATTGGGCAAAATATCTTCAAATTCCTGTGTCTGCATCAGAAGTTTACTTCTGATGTCATATTCGCACCCCTCATTCCACCTAAAACTTATATTTGTATGTTTACTACTTGAGCACTGCTCTCTAATAACATTAGTATTTAAATTAAATTCAACTACTATAGGTGCATGACTTGAAAAAATATTAAAACTATCAATTGAAAAATTATTAATAACATCCCAAATATTTTTCTGTGAAAATAATAAATAATCAATAACACTACTTCCTTTCTTATTATTAAATGTATATTTACAACTGTCTTGTCCATATCACCCATTACATATACGCAGTCCTGTGTTTTTGCACAATTGCAAAATTCGACGACCAAAAGTATTTGGGACTTAACTATCTTCAGACTGTCTGTCAATTAAATCACTATCATTGACATAATTAGTAAATTGAATATTTTCCTGTAATTGTTCATTAATACAATCACCTACTATAAAATCTGACTCTAATCCTACCCGACCATTCAGGTCGCCTATAACTGCAACAGTTCCAATATCATTAAACAGTTCAATTTGTTCTTGGAGTACATCGAAAACATCAATGTTTATATATTTACGATAATAAACATTTTGATCAGGTGGCATATATATTGCACAAACATATAAATCATTACCATTGCACGTAATACTTTTATTTATTTTAAACCATACCATAGAATCGGCACAACATTTTATAATCTCAATATAAGATTTTAACCAATTTTTATAAAACACCACTATTCCACCTCCATTACATTTTTCTCTGTGTAAAGACTTTTTTTCATACCCTTTTAATTCTAAATTATCAGGACATTTAACCCAGCACTCATTGAAACATAATATATCATATTTTTTCACTATATTTAAGAATTCACCATCCTTTAATTTACGAACTATTCCTTTCGATATGTTCCAAGAGCACAATTTTATTACATCATTTTGAATTTTTAAAACATCACACTCCGCTGATTCCTATTCCTTTCGAATCTGAACATTCACATATGATTTATCGCCCACCAAGTATGCTTTATTACGTTTTTTCCTCTCACTAAGCATAACTGGAATTAACTTTTTCATCTTCTCTAATAATTTTTGTTTAAAAAATGACAGAAGGAAAAATTTGTATAAAATATAATGAATATAAAACATATAATAATTATTATAAAGATTCTTAAGCATATGATGGATTAAAAGCAAAATGTAAAAAGAATTTTTATTTATTTAAAATGGTGTTTACAAATTTAACAAATAAATTAGCAGATGAATTACATCGGAGAGTTGTAAACGTTTTTCCTAAAAGACGTGTTTATGTTCATTATGTTGATCAAACATGGGCAGTTGATTTGGTAGATATGCAAAAATATTCAAAACAAAATAAACACTATAAATATTTATTAGCAGTTATAATTGTATTTAGTAAATATGGTTGGTTAATTCCATTGAAAAATAAAACAGAGATAACTGTAAGTGAATCATTTAAAATATTATTTAATGTATATTTGGTCAGATAAAGGATCTGAATTTTATAATCGACAAGTAAAAGAATTGTTAAAAGATAATAACATAAAATTATATTCAACAGAAAATGAAGAAAAATCTAGTGTAGTAGAACGCTGGATAGGAACAATGAAACAACATATGTATAAAAATTTTACTGCCACTGGAACATTTAAATATTATGATGTATTGGATCAATTGGTTAAAAACTATAACAATACAGTACATTCTTCAATTAAAATGAGTTAAGAGTTTATAAAAATTTATTTCCAGAAAAAGAAGAAAAGATTAAAAGACCTAAATTCTAAGTTGGTGATCGTGTGAGGATAACAAAGAAGAAGGGTAAATTTGAAAGGGTTATACAACTCGTTGAAGAAGAGAAATATTTGTAATTGAAAAAAATTTAAATACAAATCCTGTTACCTATAAAATAAAAGATTTAAAAGGTGAAGAAATTATAGGTTCTTTTTATGAAGAAGAATTACAGATGACAAAGTTTTAATTTTTTTTTTCTCACTTTTCCCTGTGTAACTTTTTTCCCTTTGCTGTACTTTTGGTTATTTTTTTACTGTGTTAGACCCGAAATATAATTTTCTATTCGGTGTCTCCCGGGTAACTTTTTTTTCACTTCTTTTTTCTGTGTAACTCTTTTCTTCTTCCGGCTATTTTTTTTTGGGGGGGGGGGTGTTTTTATGTCTATTTTTTTTTTTTGAGGGTCAAAAAAATATAGGGTTTTTTCTGCTGTTTTTGCGTTTTTTGACAAAATTTATGTTATTTTTTGGTCTTTTTGAGGGTTTTTTAAGGGGTCAAAATTTGTAGTAGTATTATACTTGAACTTGGCCTGTACTAGCTCAAGTATAATACTACTTATATAGCACGCTAAAAATCCGTTACTGTATTATCAGTCATTTTGCAGCTGATTTCACGCTGCACAAAATTGATTTTATTATATTTTTATTATATTTTGAAATAAATGTCCTATGTTTTTCACATTTGAAACACCTCAGATCTTTTTATTTTCAATTCATCCTGAAAGATAATATTGTCTTCACATATTCAACGTTTTAAGGTTTGAACTAAAAATTGCGATTCCTGAAAATAAACCCTTGAGGTCGTGTATAAAATTGTGGATGTGCTTCTAGTTTGAGACACGATAAAAATATCATCTGCTATTGATTGAATAGATTTAAGTTTCCTTTTTTTCAGTTCAAGTTCAATATTTTATTTTAATTTCACTTTAAAGTTATAAGAATATCTTTTAAATACAAAATACATAAGGTGCATAATAAAGGGTAAATTCGTTCTAAAATCTAGTGAACCAGGATTTGGGGTTTTGGATGTCATTAATTCAAAATATGAGCAACCGTAAAGAGGTTATTTCTGCATTTAAGGCCATATAATGCAACTATATGCATGGGCTTCATCTAAATAAGAACCCATTTACACGTGCTAAAACTAATTTAACTGAGGTACAGTCCCTTGATCAGTCAACATTCCATTTTGACTGATCGTTGACTGGTTAATGATCGCTGAATAATGACTTTTGACGGCTGACGGATTGTAAAATTAACTGATGACTGGTGAATGATATGACTCTTCACTCTTGAAATATGACGGATGACGAATAGAAAGAAAACTAATTAAATATGCACGGATGATCGGTAACGGATGACTGATACAGGTAAATTAAAAAAATATATATATTCGAAACGCATCTCACAGAGCGTTGATTTAAAGTTCCTATTAGATCGAAAGTCATTATCAATACATTCATCTGATAGTTTTAAGTAATTCAAGATTATAGTGTTTGTATTGACATTTTGAAATCAAAATTTTACTTAATTTTTCTAAAATTCATAAAAAAATACAATGGTTCAAATTATTTCTTTTAAACAGACCAATGTGAAAATTTTTGAAACAAGTCACAACCAGATGGTATTCACAGTCACTGCGATTGTGGTGATACATCAGTACATCGCAAGTATTCAAATCTTTTCGAAACACTTCAAATATGGAAATTATTTTAACAAATCACTTCTAGATGGTATTTTTGGAGATTGAACTCACTTTTCACATTCGCAATTACATAAAATAGATACTGCTTTGTAAAAAAATGACTAAAAGGTTATGTCTCAAACATTCAAGTCATTTCGAAAAACTTCAATCATGGAAATTATTGAAATAAATCTCTTCTAGATGGTATTTTTGGAGATTGTATTCACGTTTCAAATTCACAATTACATTTAAAAGATGTTATTTTGCCAAAAATTCACCAAATGTTTATATCGCAAACATTCAAATCATTTCGAAACGCTTCAATCATGGAAATTATTGAAATAAATCTCTTCCAGATGGTATTTTTGGAGATTGTATTCACATTTCACATTCAAAATTAAGTTAAATAGATATTATTTTGCGAAAAAGGACTAACAGTTTATATCGCAAAAATTTAAATCATTTCGAAACATTTCAATTATGGAAATTATTGAAATGAATTACTTCTAGATGGTATTTTTGGAGATTGTATTCACTTTTCACATTTAAAATTGCATTAAAAAGATATTATTTTGCAAAAAAATGACTAAGAGTTTATATCACAAGTATTCAAATCATTTCGAAACACTTCAATTACGGAAATTATTTCAATAAATCACTTCTTGATGATATTTTTGGAGCTGTACTCACTTTCATTCATGTCAATATATACACATTTATATTAACACAGACAACATACGGGTTATTGTAATCCTTTTCAGGTTATTTTTCAGTGTTGCAACCTAAAACAAATATATTATTATATAAAACTGTTGGTTTTAGATAGCTCCCGTTTTGACATCATTTCAGTATTTTGTCTTATTTACTACTTTATAGAGATAGGCGTATGATTAAAGTCAATCATTCCTGATTGCTATTTTAACAGTGAATTTGCAGGAAAAAAAAATGTTTTGTTTGAGACTACTTACCCAGAGGGGTTTTCGACAGTATTAATACATTAACTAAATTTAATCGCTTTCGCTGCGCTGTTCTTGATCAACTGTGACACATTCCTTAATCTTTTCTCAACATTACATGAAAATGAAAGTTCAAGACAGAGTTCACTATTTTTATATATTATCTCTTAAACAATACATGCAAATCTTTTCAAATGCCCAGTATGATTTTTTACAGCAGACACCAACAGACAAAGATCTTGATAGGCTGGCAGCACATGTTATCGAATAAAGCTTACTATGAACTGTTCAGCTTATTATCGATGCTTCATTGTGGCTTCATGTGAAACAAAACAGCCACAAAATTGTCAAAATCAACAGATCGTTGTTGCGGAAATGGAGAGATGAACATCCTGAAAACAAAAAATGACAGAATTAGCGCAGGCGTGTAGTAATGTTGGAAAAACATTCGGTACATTTTGTCAGATTTGTATAACGAAGTTGAATCAACCTATTTATAGGAGATTCAGTAAAATTGAAGACAATCTATCGGAGAATTTTTTTTAAGTTTGCTTTTTTAAAAAACTGGCTGAAAAAAACAAAGCAATACAACATTCCAGCTAACAATAAATTAAAATGGAATTCGAATATTGACTCAGCACTTTAAAACAATATTTTTCTTGTAAAACATTTTGGTCATTTTCATTCCATTATTTAATAACTATCAAATTTTACTCTTAAAAACGTTTGAGCCACTTGCCAAAATGGGCCGTTATTGTTTTACAGCATGTTTTCTAGTTTAATGAAGGGGGAAAACTGATGAAAGAATATACACTTCATCGTGTAAGTACGATTGAAGAAAAAAATGAAGTAGCTGTCGTATTTAACATTCGTTTTTTAATATATAAAATATTATTCTTAAGAAGATGTAAGTAAGTGTTTCACAGCTCTTCTTGTAGCTCACCAAGCCAAGCACTACGTAAGTAAAGTCCACTGGGTCTAATGGTATCGCATTGTAGACCGACAGGAAAATCGACACCAGGATTAGTCTTAATGTTAAGTTGCATTTTGTTGAAAAAAAAATATAAAAGATCAATGAAATGAATTTTGTTTTTCAACGCACACTATCTAATCAGTAATACTTATTCCTTATCAATGTACAGGCAGATTTTTTCATTTTGTTTTTTCATGTCTTTTGTTGATTTGCATTTCTTTCAACCTACAAAATGTTTATGCACATACAGTTAGCCAATGAATCTTACATGTTTAACAGAACTGAACCCATAATTTTCAGATTTTAGATCATAAGAGGAGTTTTGTTTTAGTTCATAAAATACCAAACCTTGTAAATGAATGTAAAATGTATGTATGACAATTCTGTATCTGATCTGAATTAGTATATAAATCACCATTTCGAAAATAACAGATTTCTGTAAATGCCATTTTTGGCTTTTTGGTAAGGGAGAAAAGGTGACAATAGTGGTTGTTAACCACTGACGTTTTGAAGTTTACATGATGAGAAATTAAAAATGCATCGGAATTCATAAAATGCCAACATCATTGAAGATTTGTTGCTTGTTTCTCTTCTTTTTAGTTATGTCGCCCCAGACGTAGTCGGGACGACATATTGTTTTTTGTCCGTTTTCCTATTATTATTATTATTATTATTATTATTATTATTATTCCGCTTTCTTTCTTTCAATGATTTTTGTCCGGCTTCGTTCTCAGAGATGCTTGGACAGAATTCATTCATCTTTGGTACAAAGTTGGATCACCTTATGAAGTTGTGCCTCCACCAAAAAAAAAATTTCAAAATGGCTGCCATTTTCAAGATGGCTGCCCAGTTACCTCAATGTTTTCGTATGTCAGATTTTTATAAAAATCATCAAATCTCAAACATGACTGGACAGATTTCATTCCTATTTGGCAAAAAGTTGAATCATTATTAGAAGATTGGCATGCAGCAAAAAAAAAATCAAAATGGCCGACATTTCCAAGATGGATGCCAAAATACGTCAAAATTTCAACTTTGTCCGATTTCAACGAAATTTGATTTCTAGGTAGATTTTGACGCAGCGAACAAGATGGAAACATCGAATTGGCTGCCAGGGGCGACATCAGCTATTGCTTGCAATTGCAAATCTAGTTAAGTCTCCCAAACGGAGTTTGGGGAGACTTATTGTTTTACTACCGTTTCTTCTTATTATTATTATTCTTCCCCCTTCTTCGCCACTTAACTTGTCCGGAAGTTTTCTCGGAGAATATTTGTCCGATCTTTATGAAACTTCACAGGATGAAAGATACCTATGCCGCGTGGTGCACTTGGGTCTTGAAATTTTCAAAATGGCCGCTGTTGCCATGGAAACCGAAAAAATGCGGGAAAATTCAAAGTGCTCCAAATTGAACGAAACTTCACAGGAAGGATGTATACAAAAAGTAGAACACATTTTTTGGCCAAAAAATTTCAAAATGGCCGCCGTTGCCATGGAAATGGAGAAAAGGCGGGAAAATTAAAAGTGCTCCAAATTGGATGAAATTTCACAGATGGGTTGTCAAGATTTTGCTGAACTCAAAGGAAAAGCCATCTCCTGTGTCCATGGTAGGTTTGGGAGACTTTTATGTTTGTATCCAAACATAGGAACACTAGTATTGTTATTGCTTTTCTCTTTTATTTTCTTCCAATGATTTTTGTCCGGCTATTTTCTCAAAGATGCCTGGACATAATTCATTCATACTTGGTACCAAGTTGAACCACCATGAGAGGATGTGCATGCACTAATAAAAAAATTTTAAAATGGCTGCCATTTTCAAGATGGCCGCCATTTTACGTCAAAATATTGAGGAGTCAATAAATCAGGAACTGAATGGCAGAATTGGTTCATATTTTGTATCAATGTTTAATAAGATGAGAGGAAGGAATTCATGCGAAAAAATTTGTAAAATGCCTGCAATATTCAAGATGGCCGCCAAAATACGTCAAAATTTCAACATTGTTCGATTTGAACGAAAATTTATTTCTAAGTAGATTCTGACACTACAAACAGGATGGAATCATCGACTTGGACGTCTGGGGCGACATCAGCTATTGCTTGCAATTGCAAATCTAGTATTGTTATTGCTTTTCTCTTTTATTTTCTTCCAATGATTTTTGTCCGGCTACGTTCTCAAAGATGCCTAGACAGAATTCATTCATACTTGGCACAAAATTGAACCACCATGAGAAGATGTGCATGCACTAACAAAAATTTTCAAAATGGCTGCACTTTTCAAGATGGCCGCCATTTTACGACAAAATATTGAGAATTCAATAAATCAGGAACTGAATGGCAGAATTTGTTCATATTTCGTATTAATGTTTAATAAGATGAGAGGAAGAAATTCATGGGAAAAAATCTGCAAAATGTCCGCCATATTCAAGATGGCCGCCAAAATACGTCAAAAGTTCAAAATTGTCCGGTTTCAACGAAAATTGATTTCTGGGTAGATTTTGACACTACAAATAAGATGAAATCATCGACTTGGACGTCTGGGGCGACATCAGCTATTGCTTGCAATTGCAAATCTAGTTATGTAGCCCCAGACGTAGTCGGGACGACATATTGTTATTGGTCTGTTTCTTTGTTATTATTATTACGCTTTCTGTCTTTCTTCCACCTCTTTTTGTCCGGCTTATATCTCAATGATGCCTGGACAGATATCATTCATATTTGGTACTAAGTTGGATCACTATCTGGAGGGGTGCATGGGAGGAAAAATTTTTTCAAAGCAGCCGCCATTTTCAAGATGGCTACCGAAATACGAAAAATTCGAAATTCGTCAAATTTTAACAAAAATTGTAATATTCTGAATTATGCTTTGACAGAATTCATCCATACTTGGTACAAAGTTGGATCACTATCTGGAGGTGGGTATGCAAGGGAAATTTTTTTCAACATGGCCGCCGAAATACGTAAAAAAATCAACTTTGTCCGATTTCAGCAAAATTTGATTTCTAGGTAGATTTTGATGCTGCGAACAAGCTGGAATCATCGAATTGGCTGTCAGGGGCGACATCAGCTTTTGCTTGCAATTGCAAATCTAGTTATGTCGCCCCAGACGTAGTCGGGACGACATATTGTTTTTGGTCCGTTTCTCTACTATTATTATTATTATTATTATTCATTATTATTGTTTCTTTCTTCCACCTCTTTTTGTCCGGCTTATATCTCAATGATGCCAGGACAGAAATCATTCATATTTGGTAAAAAGTTGCATCACTATCTGGAGGGGTGCATGGGAGGAAATTTTTTTTCAAAGCGACCGCCATTTTCAAAATGGCTACCAAAATACGAAAAATTCGAAATTCGTCCAGTTTTAACAAAAATTGAAATTTTCTCAGTTATGATTCAACAGAATTAATTCATATTTGTTTGGTACAAAATTGGATCTTTATCTGGAGGGATGTATGCAAGGAATTTTTTTTTCAACATGGCCGCCAAAATACGTAAAATTTTCAGCTTTGTTGAATTTCAACGAAATTTGATTTCTAGGTAGATTTTGATGCCGCGAACAAGCTGGAATCATCAAATTGGCTGTCAGGGGCGACATCAGCTATTGCTTGAAATTGCAAATCTAGTTATGTCGCCCCAGACGTAGTCGGGACGACATATTGTTTTTCCTCCGTTTCTTATTATTATTATTATTATTATTCTTATTATTATTATTATTCTTTATTATTCCAGCCAAAAGTTGTCCATGAAATTACTCAGTGATGCATGATCAGAACTTCATGAAACTTGGCACAAAGTTGGGTCACCATTTGAAGATGTGCGTTTTAATATTTTTATTTTCAAAATGGCCGCCATTTCCAAGATGGCCGCCAAAATACGTCAAAATTTCAACTAAAATTGATTTCTAGGTAGATTTTGACGATGCGAACAAGATGGCAGGGGTGACATCAGCTATTGCTTGCAATCGCAAATCTAGTTCTTTATTTTTGTTTTGTTTTGTTTGTTTTTTCCCGAATAGTTCATCTTTTTCATCAATCTTTTTTGTGAAAACTAATTTGGATATCACATTCATCATTATTTTGATGGCGATGCATATTCAAAATACTAAGTACAGTTGGGTGCTGACGCAACATTCCATCCGATTTCACTCGAAAAGTGCTCCTCAAGTGCACTTCGAGTTCACTTAAAAGTGATTCCGTGATAGCCAAAAACTGGCGTGTGCACTCAAAAGATAGACGCGGTCGCGGGAGTGTTCGCGAAGTGCACTAGAAGTGCACATCGTCTTTACAGTATATAAAGCGATTAGTCGTTTTAACACACGTGATCGTAGTTTGATCATGTACACTTTAAAATTTCTGCAGTTTTAGATCTGGGACTGATATACTAGTCCAAGTTTAGATTTACATCTAAACAGTCGTGAATATTTCTAATTGAAATAAGTTTGCCTAATAACATAAATTATAACTAATCACTTTAGAAGAAATGCCGCGTGAACGTTGTCGTTTTGTATAGTTCATGTGTTCAATGTAAAGCGAATGAAATGTACGAGAGGGGATAAAAAATAAACGGAAAGAACAAACAAATACAAAAGATTTCTATGTAAAAATTGATGAAAAACAATATCGTGACATATAAAATATGATTAAGCAAAATATTTGGAAAAAAAATGGATTCATTGGCTCAGTTGTATGCATTGAGTTTAAACCGCAGAATAAAAACCCAACTTTTCCACCATATTTATGTAAAGATTGAAGAAAAGCAAAAGGTAAATATATATTTAACTTCTTCGAAAGGATATGATAAAATAAAATATTTAGAAAAAAAAATGAAATATTTTGGTCATTTGTAAGGATTGAGTTTCAACCGTACAATAAAAAACCTGACTTTTGAAACATATTTATGTAAAGATAGATGAAAAGCAATATCGCAACATATAAAACTTCTTCGAAGGGATATGATAAAGTAAAATATTGAGAAAAATGAGTTAATTTTGTTTTTCTTTTTTTTTTTTTTTTTTTTTTTTTTTGTAAAGCTTGAGTTTAAACCAAAAAATAAAAGAAAATTACTTTTCCACCATATTTATGTAAAGATGGATGAAAAGCAATATCGCAACATACAAAATTCGGAAAAGGGGTATGATAAAGTAAAATATTAAGAAAAAAATAAATTATTTTTGTCATTTGTAAGGAATGAGTTTAAACTGCACAATAAAAAATCTGACTTTCCCAGCATATTTATGTAAAGCTTGATGGAAAAAAATAGCAATATATAAACTTCTTCGAAAAGATATGAATAAGCAAAACATTTAGAAAAATGAATTATTTTTGTCATCTGAAATTGAGTTTAAGCCGCACAATAAAAAAACTGAATTTACAATCACTTATATTTAATGATGGATGAAAATCAATATAGAAACATATAAAAATTCTTCGAAAGGATATGATAAAGGGAAATATATACAGCGATGGAAACGTGCAACATTCCCAAAATAGCGCTCATCGTGTGAATCGTGTGTGTCCATCGTGTAGATCGTTTGCGTTCATCGTGTAAATCGTGTGCGCTCATCGTGTATCGTGTATCGTGTAACGTGTAACGTTCATTGCGTGTATCGTGTAGCGTGCGTTTACTCGTTTCATTTAAATTCCGTATTTTATAGATAGCTTTACCAGTTTTTTGCAAAACACCGTTGTTGTTTATTTTTTTTCAACTCGAAATATACCTTTTTTTACAACCCCCGATTTTACAAGAAGAAAATAAAAATATTTTCAGATAACGTTTTTTCACCCAAAAACATTTATTGTTTAGGAACGCAAACCTTTATTTAATCAACTTCATTCAATGCTACATTTTTGTATATCAACCTGTTCAATATAGTAAAACAATAAAAGTCTAATCAGATTAACTTATCATATCTATGGTTAAATCATAGGCAGTTTAAGTATTGCAGACACCGGTATAATATAAAATGGAGAAAAAACTGCCCCTTTCTTTATATTTATGGTTTAATTATATGACGTTTTAGTATTATAGACACCGGTATAATATAAAATAGAACCATAATATAAAATAGAGAAAAAGTTCCCTATCTTTTATATTTATGGTTAAATTCTATCAAGTTTTAGTATTGTGGATACTGGTAAAATATAAAATAGAGAAAAAGTGCCCTATCTTTTATATTTATGGTTAAATTCTATCAAGTTATAGTATTGCGGACACTGGTATAATATGAAAAAGAGAAAAAGTGCCCTTTCTTTTATATTTATGGTTAAATTATATTAAGTTTTAGTATTGCGGACACCGTATTGCGGTATAATATAAAATAGAATAAAGGTGCGCTTTATGGTTAAATTCTATCAAGTTATAGTATTTCGGACTCCGGTATAATATTAAATAGAGAAAAAATGCCCTATCTTTTATATTTATGGTTAAATTCTATCAAGTTACAGTATTGCGGAAACTTGTATAACATAAAATAGAGAAAAAGTGCCCTATCTTTTAAATTTATTGGTAAATTCTATTAAGTTATAGTATTAAGGACACCGGTATAATATAAAATAGAGAAAAAGTGCCTTATCTTTTATATTTATGGTTAAATTCTATCAAGTTATAGTATTGTGGACACCAGTATATTATAAAATAGAGAAAAAGTGCCCTATCTTTTATATTTATGGTTAAATTCTATCAAATTATAATATTGCGGACTCCGATATCATATGAAATAGAGAAAAAGTGCCCTTTCTTTAATATCTATAGTTCAATTATAGAAACTTTTAGTATTGCGGACACCTGTATAATATAAAATAGAGAAAAAGTGCCCTATCTTTTATATTTATGGCTAAATTCTACCAAGTTATAGAACTGCGGATACCGGTATAATATAAAATAGAGAAAAAGTGACCTATCTTTTATATTTATGGGTAAATTCTATCAAGTTATAGTATTACAGACACAGGTATAATATAAAATAGAGGAAAAGTGCCCTATCTTTTATATTTATGGTTAAATTCTATCAAGTTTTAATATTGCGGACACCGGTATAACATCAATTAGAGAAAAATTGAACTATCTTTTATATTTAAGGTTAAATTCTATCAAGTTATAGTATTGCGGACACCGGTATAATATGAAATAGAGAAAAAGTGCCTTATCTTTTTTATTTATGACTAAATTCTATCAAGTTATAGTATTGCGGACACCGGTATAATATGAAATAGAGAAAAAGTGCCCTATCTTTTATATTTAAGGATAAATTCTATCAAGTTATAGTATTGCGGACACGGGTATAATATGAAATAGAGAAAAAGTGCCCCATCTTTTTTATTTATGGTTAAATTCTATCAAGTTATAGTATTGCGGACACCGGTATAATATGAATTAGAAAAAAGATGCCCTATCTTTAATATTGATGGTTAAATTCTATCAAGTTAAAGTATTGCGGACACAGGTATAATATGAAATAGTGAAAAAGTGCCCTATCTTTTATATTTATGGTTAAATTCTATCAAGTTGTAGTATTGCAGACACAGGTATAATATGAAATAGTGAAAAAGTGCCCTATCTTTTATATTTATGGTTAAATTCTATCAAGTTATAGTATTGCGGACAC
>MJUU01007382.1:24440-77223 GCA_002080025.1 Modiolus philippinarum | reverse complement strand
GACACCGGTATAATATGAAAAAGAGAAAAAGTGCCCTTTCTTTTATATTTATGGTTAAATTATATTAAGTTTTAGTATTGCAGACACCGTATTGCGGTATAATAAAAAGTAGAATAAAGGTGCGCTTTCTTTTATATTTATGGTTAAATTCTATCAAGTTATAGTATTTCGGACTGCGGTATAATATTAAATAGAAAAAAAGTGCCCTTTCTTTAATATCTATAGTTAAATTATAGAAAGTTTTAGTATTGCGGACACCGGTATAATATAAAATAGAGAAAAAGTGCCCTATCTTTTATATTTATGGTTAAATTCAATCAAGTTATAGTATTGCGGACACAGGTATAATATAAAATAGAGAAAAAGTGCCCTGTCTTTTAAATTTATTGGTAAATTCTATTAAGTTATAGTATTGCGGACACCGGTATAATATAAAATAGAGAAAAAGTGCCCTATCTTTATATTTATGGTTAAATTCTATCAAGTTTTAGTATTGTGGACACCGGTATAATATTAAATAGAGAAAAAGTGCCCTATCTTTTATATTTATGGTTAAATTCTATCAAATTATAGTATTGTGGACACCGGTATAATATCAAATAGAGAAAAAGTTCCCTATCTTTTATATTTATGGTTCAATTCTATCAAGTTATAGTTTTGCGGATACCGGTATAATATAAAATAGAGAAAAAGTGCCCTATCTTCTATTGTTATGGTTAAATTCTATCAAGTTTTAGTATTGTGGACACTGGTATAAAATGAAATAGAGAAAATGTGTCCTTTCTAATATATATTATGTTGAAATTAAGAAAATTTTAGTATGTGTAAATTTAATTTAAAAGTAATTTGCTTTGGTTCATTACTACAGTATATATCAGGAATTTTTTATTTAACGTAAATTATTTTTTGATTAAACATTGTTTATTTAATTTTAATTCTACACGTATGTTTTTAATTTTGGAGGGGGAGATATTATTTAACATATTTAATTGTGTTTAATAGATTGGTATTAAGATATTTATGTCGCACTTGGTTATCCAAATAGAACACTACGTGGATATATAATTTATTAAATCAGCTATCGCAAAAATGCGATCTTGGAGAAACTCGTTTTAAATTATTAAAGTGATATTCGCGACAGCTGTCAAGTGCAATTGAAGTTCACTAGTATACGCAAAAATAGCTGTCATGGAATAGCTACCTAATCCAAGAATGTGAACTTCGCGACAGCCAAGAGAACGCGAAGTGCAGTTCAAAACTGAACTTCAAGTTCACTTTAAGTGCACTTTTTGGAACATTGTGTCTACACTCAGCTGTATCTTGAACAAAGGAAGGCAGAGATTATGTTTTTGACAAGAAACTTTTTATCTATGAGATATGTATTTTAGTTATTATGTTGAAAATTGTGCTACTATAAAGTGGGTCTTAAAGAATAATCCATATTTATAATTGTACAACATTGTGCAACAAAAACCAATAAGATAGGCTCAATTAGCATGGTCAATTACAAGTTTATTATTTTTAACGTTCTATTCTGTATTTTATGTGACTTCTGTCATTATAAGGATATTATTCACCCATTAATCCATGATACAGATACACACTGATGTTACAGGTTACTTTAATTTTCAGAATCGGCCATATATGTGTATCCCCCTAATGCAAAGCTTTGTCTTTAGCTATTTTTTTTTCTCTTTTTTTTGTGGTTTTAAGAATATTTTTTTTATGATCTTTTAAATCTTAAGATTCTGTCTACAATGAAGACGCATATGTTTTTTTTTTTTTTGTTTTTTGTTTTTTCATTTTTTTTCTTTTATCTACACTTCAGAGACATAAGTTACAGTTATTGAACAATCAAGTCGGGATATATTAGTTAACCTGCACAGCTGGAGTGACCTTACTAGACCCTACCCACATAGGAGGTCGGGTCAACAGGTCACTCCAGCAGTGCAGGTTAACTAACATATGCCGATATGATTGGTCAATAAGTGTTTTAACACATGACATAAACAGCCGTAAAAATATAAATCTCTGCAGTACTTTTGGGCTAGACCATGGCTCAAGCAGGAAGATTTTAGGAATTTAGTGACTTTCTCAACCTGAAAGAAAATGAATTAATCTTCATAAAGTTATCAATGATTTTGCAATAATGAGGTTGCTGAACTTTTAGTGTGTTAATTTTTCGGGCGACACTGACTTTAATTATTATGGATAATTACTTAACAGAGGATCTCAAAACAGATGCTTTAAATTAATTATTCCGGCAGAAAAGGTAGGACAGATCTTTTTACTTTCGAATAAACAGGTATTACTGGAAGGCTTGAACTTGTTTACATGTACCCCCTCTCCATCCCCTTTTCTATAATGGTCATCAATGGTATACATTTACTCTGAAATAATTTTGAGAAATTCACCTCATATAATCAAGACAATTCAGCTTTTTGGAAATGTATTTTCTTGAGAAGTACATATTAGCATACCAAATTTACAAAATGTTATAGTATCAATTCAGGATCGGTTACTTTAATCGTTATTTAACACCCGGTCAATTTGTTTTTAGATTTCAGACTTTGACTCACGGGAGTTTAACCGTATTCAAGTTGGAAAGACATTTTTTTTTAGCCCGATGTGGTAAAGTTATTGCTCAAAAATCTTTTCACTAGGAGCGGGGAGGGTGGTACATATTTTTGTGGCCGGGGCATTTTCCATGAATTTAATATCAAATTAATGTTGGGGAATAATTCTGGTTCAAGCTTTTTTTGAACATTCGGCTCTAGGTTCCAACACAAGGGTCCTCTCCAGCTTAACCTGTAAGGCCCCGGGCTCCACTCATTGGACCCGGGCTCCACATACATTGGCGCCGGGCTTTCAGAGAGCTGTGGAGCCCGTATTATTTCCCAGTTAATTGGAAACGACCATTTGATTCTTAGGTGGGAGGTCTGGTATATTTTGCCGAACTAGAATATTTATTTAGAAAATTTGCAGATTAGAACACTTTAGGGCAAGATTATTACTTATTACTTATTTATTTTTACCATACTGTAATGGAATCTGGCGGTCAAAATATTAATTTTCAGGGAGGTGTAGACCAGAATATTTATTTTCACTTACTATTCAGAAAAAATCCCCCCCCCCCGGAATAAAATGGTCTTCTCCTAACTGTATGATAATTATTTATTGCATATCAGTATAAAATCTGGAATTCCATTGGCCTAAAACCAATCACATGACATTCTCTATCTTGTGATATTAATGCCATCGGTCCAAAAAATGTGATATGGACCGGTAGTCACAGTCAATACTAGATATTGACCGATCGTTTGAATTGTGACGTCAGTTTAAGAAGAATCTAGTTTAACAATGTTAAAAGTGTTCACTGGTATACTAGTTAACTGATGATTACAGAAGTCGAATATTTTAACTTAGATATATATTTATGAGAAAAATAAATTAATTAATTGCAGTTTTTGCAAAAAAAAAAAAAGTTACGCTTTTCAACACTCTCAAACGGAAAAATGAACGAATAATGAATAACAAACAATGTCATTAATTCGGTTTGTTCAATTCAATAAACACAATAGTAACTGATTTATACGGCAATATCGTAAATACACTGTCCTTGAGGCCATATCATTCCTCTGGTCCATACCATGGCTCTCGGGCAGTCTATGTATTACGATATTGCCGTATAAATCAGTTACTATAAGTATTGCTGAAAGTTTCATTATATATCATCCAATCAATCAAATTTAATTAAAATAACTGTCATTGATTAGAACTTTTTTTAATTGATCATTCATTTAAAGTACACATGAACTATGACCTGTGCAGTATAACTGGGATAGTTATAGCACAGCTGACCTGTACATTAACCTAGTTATTGCACAGCTGAGAACAAAAAAAATCATAATGTCATGTGTTAATCTGTCGAAATGACCATCTGCAGATAGTAAATTTTCGAAAACTCATGTCCGACAAAAGTTTGACAAAAGACAATTTGTTTCATCGTCTTAAATAAAAAGTAAGTTCGCAGGAAAATTTAAATATGTACTGGAGTAGCGCTTTTGTCCTAACCCTTTATGCAATTTTACATGTACGTGCAATATTTGACTTCGTATAAATGCATGAAAAGGAAGTTTATATAACTTGTATGGATGTAATATGGAATTTTTAAAGATAAGGTATGTTTTGTTTTCTTGACTTTTAATGTTTAATATTATGATGATGTTAATATTATGTTTAATATCAAAATTTCAACATCAAAAATAAATATTCAATTACATCAGTTAAAACTGTACTCTTTAAATTTTGATGAAAGACTTAATTTGTTGTCAAATTGCACTGAAGAAGTCTTGCAAAGGAAACAGTTGACAGGCTAACAATTACACTGAAGACGTCCTGCAAATGCAACCTTTTAAAGGCTAATAATTACAATTAAAACTCTTGCAAAAGAAACAGCTTAAGGGCTAAATGAAGTACAAAAAGGCAGTCAATTCCTTACCAATTACAATTATGTAAGTCGAGGATGTTATTGAAAATAATTGCTGTATACAGTCAATTAAAGTGACAAGTATTATATCTAAATCTACGCAGATAAAAGAAAATAAATATAGTTTCCATAACGAGAACTAGTTGATTATGACATTTCTCACCTCTCGTTAAATAATTTTTGCAAATATTTGAAAGCGAGGCTTGCCGAGCTTTTAAACATTTGAAAATTTATTTAACGAGAAGTGAGAAAATTCATTATTAACGTGTTTAAGTTGTGGAAACTGTTTCTCTAATGACTGGAGGAAAAACACCGAGGATTGTATTCCGAATAAATTTGGAGGGAAATGTCATGAAACTTATTCTCCTCTTTAGAGAGGAGAACAAATGTTTCCACACCGTTCAGGAAATGTGAAAACTGGAAAGAAATTAGAGAAAAAAGCTTAAAATATTTTGACAAATGAATATCACCAAAATAAGCGAAAATTACAATCACGTGCGATAGGCCGCAAGGAATCTGCGCTAGAAAAACACAAACGAAAGACAAGACACAAACATAAACAACGATATGAGTTCGAGATAGTCGGACTTAGTACCGGAATTAGGTAAAGCTAGCAGTAGGGTTAAATTCGATTTATGTGTATAAGACTCTCTCCCTTCCCCATCCTGTTTCATTATGGTATAATAAACAATACAGGTAGCTTACTAACTCTGAGACTACTATCTTGAAAAAAATAAGACAAAGCCTAATTTAGAAAGACGAGTTCAAAAGAACTAGCCGCTAACCTGCCTTGTAGCTAAAGGACCCTTATTTGCTGGTAAAACCCTTTAGAAAAAATTCAAAATCAAAACTTCCTGAAAGAGTCGCCATGTATTTCAGAAGACATAAGCAGTATCAGTGAGAGGCTAGTATACGTTTTAAATCTTCAAGTTTTTGAATCCCAAATTTCAATGATTAAAAATGCATGTACATGGTAAAACAAAGCAATGGGACAACGCTTTTATTGTTGTTTGTCATCTTGAAGCCATAATGTAGCATTTAAAAATGATATAGGCTACAGTACAAATGTGGAATCTAGTAGGATCCAGAAACCTCCTAGTACAAATTGGAATTCTAATTTCTACTGGTACAAATCGGAATTCCAATAAGAACTTGATTGAATCCAGTATAAACTGGAATTCCAGTTTTTCTTATAATTACCCATCTTTTTCAATATGATTTTATCTGTATTGTTATCATTCAAAATTATCCCCATTCTCTTTTTTTTTTTTTTTTTCATTGCCTCTGTCTTAGTAATGTGTTGTTCCATATTTCTTTTTCCTAAATGCTTTTTTGTCTTCATTGTTCTCATTCTGATTTAACCTGCTCTGGTTTGTTTTCCCTTCCCCTCAATTGATTTGAAACCAATTTGTCTGAAAACGTTCTCTCTTTTTCTGTCCTTACTGTCTTCATTGAATCTCTATAGTTTGTGATCATATCCTTTATGGTGTTTTACTTGAGTTTGACTCCTCGCACTTAACATTTGGTCGTATTTCGAAATCTATCGGGTTTTGTCATTTTAAGGCATAATTTGTCGGTGTATCGGTTATGAATTTTTTAATTTTGCTTCCTAGTATTTTGATTGTGAGTTTTCCTAATATTTTGATTGTGAGTTTTCCTAAGTGTTTTCCTAATTTCGGTTTTCAGTTTAGAGGTTGATATGTAAAGACGATTTAATATATATCTGCAGATAAGGTTGGGGTGTTTCACTTTCCCAAATAACTATACAACTTCAGTCTGGCTTGAGCGATGGTAGAACCAACAATAAACATG
Source organism: Modiolus philippinarum (assembly GCA_002080025.1). Lineage (NCBI taxonomy): Eukaryota > Metazoa > Mollusca > Bivalvia > Mytilida > Modiolidae > Modiolus > Modiolus philippinarum. Next base: position 70,922 of record MJUU01007382.1, on the reverse strand, counting down.
TTGTAGCGTCCACAATCTTCGAGGAACTAGTCTTTATACTGATGTGTTATTGCCACCATCTCTTCGCTAACTACATTGATACCAGTGACGACAATCCGATTGCTGGTTAACATTTCGAATAATTCTACAGGGTCAAATACATATTTGATTTAGGGTGCTTGCCTCTCTGTCCTGTACCCGACTCTTCATTTTTCTAACCTGCGATTAAATTGCGAAGCACAACATGGAGTACTTGGATCACCGTTGTTTCCAACAGTTATTACCTTAGTTTATCTTATCTTATATAAAGATAATATTTAAACCCTTATATTTCTTAAGTTAAATAACATATTGAAATAATACAAAATTGGTGTATAAATTTCTTGGGTTTAATTATAATACATCAAATAGTTCATAGCAAGTTTTGCTAAATACCAGATTTTGGGCCGAGTAGTCATCCCCAATACAAATTTGAGCTGGAGCTCAACTTTGTTTCGTCCCATACACTAGTTTTGGGATGAAAATCTGGCCCCTAAGCTTCCACATGTCCCTCCTTACAACTATTTGATCAATATTTACATTCAAATGATGGTATATTCAAATTGGCGATTTTCAAATATTTTCACTATTCAACTTGTATTTAAACGGAATAGGCACTCATATTATATTTGTGGTTTTTTTTTTAAATGACAAGTAACAAACGTACTTCAGATTAAATATATATAACGTCTGAAGACAGCAATTAACTTGGAAGACCTATATTTTCCTCAGGATATGCATTTAAATCTGCTTATACGGGCCTTGGGAAATTAAATCACATACACATGAAAAAGAAAGGAAATTGGAGAAATGTCAAGGAGACAACATCTCGTATCCAGGTTAAAACGACCCAAAACAAGGCATCTAGGGGTCACCGAACGATTTTCAACACAGTAAAGAACCTTACACCATACAGCAAGCCCTAAATGGCCCCAAAAGGGTAAAAAAAAAGAATAAATCAATGGAAAAAACTACATCCAATAACCCAAATNCACAGCGAGGAACCTCACACCATATAACAAGCTCCCTAAATGACCCCAAAACGGTAAAAAGTGAATAAATGAATGGAAACAAGCCACATCCAATAACCCAAATATCAAGAAACTAAAATTTTATAAGAAAAGGACAAGCCAATGACCAACATATTCCTGACTTGGGACAGGCGCAAACATTTCGATGGGGTTAAACTCGTTTTTTTTTTTTTTTTTTTTTTTTTTTTTTTCCAAACCCTCCCCCTATGTGTGGTAAAGGGCTAAAAAATAGATACACAAAAAGAATCACAGTAAAAATCAAACTAGATAAAAATCCAACTTATCAAGACGAGTACCCTTACAATAAAGTTCATAAAACATGAAGACAATACACACAGGCTCTGTTTAGACAAATGCTCGCAGTGACTGACAGCTAGCTCAGGACATAATTTCCGTTGACTATGATATCAAGCCTTCTTACATATGAAACTTCAATTGAAATACTTCTAAATAGATTTGGTATGTGAACATCATCAATAATGAAAGAAGAACATGATATTGTGCAATGCCAAATACTGCCAATATGAAAAATTGTTTAAATTTAGATATGGTGTAAAGCATTTAAGAGATGATCAATGTTTTTGCCAACAAAAACCAGAAATAAAGATTTAACAACAATGCTGTATTTATATCCTTTATGAATAAGTTTGTTCAACGGATTGATAAGTTTGAAAGTTTGAATTCAAACATACGATTGAATTCAAAGACCGACTGATTTGAAAACTAGGATATGATATTATCTAATTCATTTTTCCACTGAAGAATTTGAAAATAACCCAACATAGGAACTAATTCACGCCTTAATGATCATACGTCTTTGTAAATAAAGCAATAAGCGTGAAAATTTATAATTCACATCGCGATTTGGTTTTTGATGTATTTTCGTTGTGTACAAGAAAAGGGATATGGAGTAAATGTACACCAGACAACAATCTTATACATTCACGATAGAACCCGCAAAACAAGACACTCTTGTCGACGTCTAAATAAAAAAAAATATTCATATCCCTTTGCAGATTACAAACACTCCGTCAGATCTGTATCCATGTACGCTATTGAATGGAGATAATTAGTTCTTTTTAGATAATTTTTTAAATACAGTAAAAGCTTTTATAAGTCGAATTTCGAGCTAACTTGACTTTGCTTTGGGAAAATGACCGTAAATTGTTTGACCATAATCAGCAAAATTAAGAAATAATTCGTGAAATACTAAACTTATCTTGACTGCCTAGGTTTTGACGATTTGATATTCATATTCAGGGGGAGGGGGAACTTTGTAAATGAACATTTAATCTTGCTACCAATTAAAATAGATATTCCAAACCTACTTCTAAGAAAAAGTGGAATTTAATTTTAATTTGTAGATTTAAAGAATAAATGTTTTATGCAATTGCAAATAAATTATTTTGATGTGACATTTGATGTGAATAAATAATTTCCAAAATTCTCATGAACACGAAATTTATTGTCACACACCCTAAAATTCAAATGGTCGTCCCCTAAAAGCAATTAAATATCGGATATACATATATCTATGGTACTGACAATTCTAATAAAATAAACGCCAAAATTTCCTTTTGAATAAGTAAATAACGTGCGAATGCAGATATTTCTGAGACCATCACCGGAAATTTTAAATGTCACAAAGTTTCGTATGTAATCGCTACGTTATGGTTATATCTATCTGCAATTAGCGGCTGGAAATTAAAAAAAAAAACAAACAAACAAACATTTTGCAAAATAAATAATGACAACCGAGTTAATCTAAAGATAAAAAATAGTTTATTTTTTTTAAATACATTAAAAAAATAATAATCAATAAATATCCATGAACACTAGTACAGTTTATCTATAAAAATAGATTGTGAAAATTTTAGATAATTATAGATAAAAGAATTAACTTGTACATATACGGTAAAAAATTACTGTTATTAACTGAGTTGCACTGTCACAATCCGCAACAGTGCAACACAGTTATTTCAAATACTGTGGCTAACTGTCATGCACTATTACAATCAAGGACAGTGCATAACAGTAACACCAAATACTGTCAATAACTGACATGTACTGTAACAATCCGGGACAGTGCATGACAGTAGTCGTAAAGACTGTCATGTACTGTGTGTTACTGTTACAGTACTGGACAGTTAATCACAGTACTTGGTTATTACTGTTATTAACTGACCCCGATTAGCACAGTTCTTGACAGTACTTAATAGATATTTCACAGTACTACCACAGCAGAGAACAGTGAATGACAGTGAAAAAATCACTGTTCCTGGTATGGACAGTCCTTTTTTCTGTTCATAGTGTCAAGGAGATGCCGCATTGTTTTTCAACTCGACTACGACTTATCTATTCACAAGAAGAACTTGAAGCAATGAAACAAAGAACTAAAACGCCATCTTGTCAACAGAGCCTATCAAGAAAATGTATTGGAAAAACAATCCAAAACCTGGAACGGGTATTTTATAAATAAAATGATGGGTTAAAGCAGGTTCAATGATGCATCAACCATCCGCTTATATGATGACTAACTATAGCTTCTGTGTGCCCAGATTGTGTTAAGTGTTAAAGCCATAATATTGTCGAAACATTGCCTTCTGTCATACAGGAAAACTGTTTTAGCCGTCCAACGTACGAGCCTTTTGTCATGATGGTAAGATGTTTTTGTCTTCCGGCATACAAGTCACACCAAAGTGGCCCATAGACAAACTTCAATTGAAAAATCCCAGACTTAAACAAAACCGTCTTCAATAAAATCGAAAATTGGGAATTTAATATTATTCAATCAAATCTGAAATTCGTCCAATAATTTTATTTTTAGAATTATTATTTATCTGCAGTTATCGAAGCCCTATTTAAAAATTTACGAATTAAACATCTTCGACGTTGGAAAAAAATCTAGAAAGTGAGGACATGCTCTAGCGTAACGGATTAATTGAGAAATATATACTCGCCGGGGAAGACGGAATATTACTGTTGAGGTGTGGAAAGATTACAATATCAAAATTGAGATCGTCCCTTTTGTCATAAATTCGTGTGCTGGGGTTGCGACTGTCGTCAAACTCCAGAAGTAAACATAAAAAGGAAACAGAATGGTCAGTGTCTGTAGTCTCCTTTATTTCAAGTTCTGGTGGATATATTAATAAAATATAGTCGGCTAGTTTACTTTTATTTAGCGATAAGGCATTATCAATATATCTTTAGGAAAAATCAAAGGATCTTGCTTCTTTAATCATTTTTGTTTGACCAAATTTTGCAGATATTCTATTTCGTAATTGTACAAAAATAGGTAGGCTAACAAAGGAGTACAATTTAGACCCATTGGAATGTCAACTGTCTGCTGGAATATCGTGCCTCCGTGTTTCAGTGTAGTATCGTGTGTACCGTTTGGTTCTTTGTTAGTAAAATATGTAAAGGTATATGCTAAGGCTATATATTTAAGCCTTATTTATTGTTAATTGATCGAGCGAAATTTCTACAATACCGGGCCAAAAGGGACTACTTTCTATCCCATGTTGTCATACCTGTTTAATATATCCCGCAAAAGTATGCCTGCTCCCATGGAAAGCCCTTTTCACTACACCCCGCGTTAATTTTTTCGTCGTCCTAAGACAATCTAGTTAGGGCTGAGATACCTTCGGCCAATATAGGTCAGATTAATGAAGTTGACCAGGGTGACCCAAAAATTGTCCACACAATTTTCTTTAAATTTGCAGTATGAAATAATTATGCTCTAAAATTGTTCTAGAAAAAACTTTTGAAATTTTCACCTTAAGATTTTTCACCGCTGTCTTAGGAGTCTAAAATTCTGGGTAGAAATCACCATGGAGAGTATACTACTGTACTGTATATATATATATATAAGAATTGGCATAAACGACTTTACATTGCCAAACGTCTTCATATGAACTTGTAGACCTAAATATGAGAGAAAAATGATCATAAGCATGCATGAAGTGTTGATACGTAGTAAAAAAGAAAATATGTCAAAATATTGCTGAAAACACAGCTTCATTCAATTTCTTCTAGATGAAAATCCTAGCAGTCAATTTTCACCCAAAACTGGGAAATAAAAGGCCCTCCATACATATGACTTATACCGTCCAGTTTTTTTCACAATGTTAGGAAAGATGCATCAGACGTCTTCTTCAAGCTGAACGTCATGCAGAAAGAATTACATCCCTTTTCAAAAATTTGACTTTCGTCAATTTTAATATTTTTGAGATGCCATTCAAAACCTATATATTTTAATATTGGTACTTTGAGTTATTTTATAAAAGGACTGTATTTTCATGATAACATTAATTTTCTATTTCTATTGATGAGAAATATTCTAACTCTTTTTTTATATTCATACCAATCAAAATAAGTAATTTGTGGAGAAAAGGAAGTTATCTCCCTTACCCCAGGCCTTATTAATACATGTCGCGATAAACGTTTTAAATTGTGTAAATGCAGATACACGAGTAAAAAATTTTCAAAGTAGAGCTACCGGTGATAAATTTAAAATATTTGGACAGTCGTTTTATATTCACAGAATCATAACTGGCAAAATATGCAAGTCATCACAATTGATCAAAATAGATCATGAAATTTAAACGCAAGGAATTCCAAAGAAAGCTACTGAACTTTTTTTTTAAATCCAGTCTTAATATCAGTACAGGGGTATGCTTCAAGAAATGAATAAAATCCCTGCGTCAAAAACAAAGAAGAAATTGTAGAAAAAACATTTCGAACTAACACCGAAAAGGTTATTTTTTAGCCATTAGAACTGAGGTCACACCTTCAGTTTCCAAAATATAGTTGACTGATTAAATGAGTTTTTTTAATGTAGTTTTTATAAATAGGTTTTTGTTTGATTATGAAATTATTTTGATAAAGACTCTGATAAAGTTTAAATAAAAACAGTATTCCTACCCGTGCTATTCATATTGTTTGAATTTAAAGTCTATAAATATACCACATTGTATAGATTTGTTAAGATTTATTTAAGTATTTATATATGTACATCGATATCTTGAAAAGTTAGGCACGCTTTCAGGGAAACCATCTACAAGTACCCGAGTTTGGTTATTTTCTTGGGATTCTTCCAACGTGAAACAACATTTTCGAGACCTGAGGAATTTAAACAGAGGTGCACAATTATTAATTATATTTTATATTGTTAATTTTAAACCAGAGATCGAATTAATGTACGATCCGAGTCTCTAAAATAGACCGAAATATTCAGGTAGACCTATATGGATCAAACGGGTTGTTCAAGGATTCAACAGGGTTGTCTTCCTTCATGTACTCCTGGAGGATTGGTGGACTATGACATGACAATTCTTATCATTCAGGGTGTTGACTGTTTTGTAATCTTTTTTTTTAATTTACCTTAAATAACAAAATACTGTAATAGCGTGTTCTTAGAATTCAGTTTCTGCATATGCGCATTTCGACAACTTATGTCTCTTCAGTGCAGATCAAATCAAAAAATTTAGAAATCAATAAATCGAAATGTGTGTAAAAGTTGATAGAGTACAAATTACCAATAAGATCTGAAAAGAAAAGCCAAAATCAGCGAAGGACAGAGCTATGCAAGGGGGTACCCCTTAGGTTTTAACAAAATTTAGATATTACAAGATTTCAAATACAATCGATTTTCGGCCAGCTCAGAAGTACTGGCTACTTGGTTTGTTGAAACCCTCGGGGACTAACAGTCCACCAGCAGTGGATAGCACCTACGAGAGAGATGATGCTAACGTTGGGATTTGGAAAGGAACAGTAGTACCAGCACTTTTATATGTCTAAATCAAGCAAACATACAATAGAAATTACAAACTACGATTTAAACTGAATGCTTCTTCTATACGTGCACCTGATCTTACTCATAGTTTGAAATTCTGTCCGTGTTGATTATGTGTATGTGTGTCTCCACTTTTCTTTTCTGTGCTGTATTTGTGTATTTGTGTTTCCGATTTTGCCATTTTCTTTAGATTATTCTCATTTTTGAATGACGGTTCGGTTCTTACTTACTTTACAAAACATGCAAAAGGCATTGGATATATTTAAACTCTGTCGCTTGACTAATCACATGATACAGATAATACAGGCTAACTAATATGTAAATTAATTACATTGTGCATTTAAACCGAAAGTGCTTTACACATCTGACGTAATAAGACCTTCTTGTAGTATAGTCAACATTGACAGGATTTGGTAGTGAATAACATTCTATGCAATTGAAGATCGAATATGGCAGAATATTTTGAGGTTAGTGACAAAAGATTACTGTTTCTTCGTTTATTTCATTTATGAATGTTGCAAAGGTTTGACTTAAAATAGATCAATTGAAGTACCAACTCAAAATGAATCATCTTTGTTTTTTTTTAGATTATGGTCTCAATGACAAATAGAAACAAATAACAAATTAAGTTACTGTACCATTTACAGTTTTCGAGGAATAAAGCATTCAATATGACAGTTAAGAATATGTATAGATCTTTGGTAATGCATGGTCGTGAAGCCCCAAAATAAGGATACGATATGACATACAAAACGACCGGAACACAGAAAAATGAAAACATAAATACAAGGAAATTCACCCAAAGTAAAATAAAAATTATAGCTGTCTCTTAACATGTTTCAAGTGGGAATTGAGATTTAGGATGATTTTAAGAACACATGAAAGAAAAAAGTAAAAAGCTATTATGCGTTGCAGTTTTTGCAACTTCAAGTTTCTAAGATTTCTCTCTACTGTGCAATGTTAAAATTTAGCCACAGGTTGGCCTACACCGACCTGAAAGACAATTTAAGGAAAAGTTTTGAGACAAAATCAGAAATATGCATTTTATAGTTCCCATGGGGTCTTTACGTTTAGATCATATCGGTTATGTGTTCTCTATCAGTTTCTAAATTTCTTTGAGTTGATGGTCTTCAAATATTTAGATTGTATCTGCATTGGAGAGACATAAGTTGTCCAAATGCGCATATGCAGAAATTAAATCCACAGTAACTTAGCAATTAGTTATTTATAAGACAATTTACGCTACTGTAGACCTTTTATCAGGGTACTGTGCACCTATTAGATAGGGTTTATAACTATGGCCTAATACAGAAAAATGTTAATCTGGTACGAATCAGATCAGGTATCTTCATACAATCCTACAGGGACCGGTATCAAACTATTGCCAGTGATAGTAATCTTGACAAAGATTACGTAACGGACTGTTATAAGAAAAGAATGATTTAATGTTTCATTGCTGTGTTAAGAAAAATATCAATTGCAAGTCATGCGTGATTACTTTTAATCCATTTTGAAAATAGTTGTTAAATATAATTTGCTAGTAAGATACACAATATAAATGAAATTAATTGATTTAGAAATCATTTCGATGTACATGTTAACAGAATGTACTTCACACATAAGAAACATTGCCTGGTCTGAACCAGTGTATAATCTTTGCTAAATTACTCACCGATATGTATCAAATATATTTTTGCCTTTCTGCTTTTTAAGTCCACCCATGATATTTGTCACAGCATCACTTTTAAATAAAATTGTCAAAATAAGAACTACTTAATTGTCTAAAAATTGCTTTCACACTGACAATTATAAAGAAAAAAGAAAGATTCAATAAATCATGAATTTCAGGCAGATTTGAAAAATTCCAGAAATATTCTTGAGACATATCAAATTTGATTTCTTATACGGTTTCAACGTCGTTCAAAGACAAAATGGAGAGGTTCAATGATAACTGGACAAAGTTTAATTATGACAGATTTTTTTCAGAATGTAAACAAGACATAAAATTTACAAAAAATTAGACACCCTATAATAAAAGGTAATAACAAACATGCAAGGTACATTAATGGATAATTATATAACCATTCATTTTAGGTGTTAGGGCCATATACTGTCAATGTAAAGAGGGAGATAATTTACAGATACTTTACATAAACAAGAATTTAGACCTTATGATGGCAAAGTGTCACAAGGTTAGTGTTTTAAATTTGGTTTCCATTTTTTATGATAATAATTTTAGAAGTTTATGCCTTGATAAAAATTATTAATTCATACTTTTTAAATGCATCGTTAGCTTAAGGTTTGCTTTTATCAGTATTCTTGATATTTTTATTACATTGTTTATCTGTTTTCTCATTCTGACCTATATTGGTAAAATTTTCGCCTTTTCTGGCCTTTAAAAATCTTTATATTATATCTGAATAAAAGAACAGAATAAGTAAATACCGACGTCACTGTCAATTTATTTTCTGCATATGCGCATTTTGATAACTTATTTCTCTTCATACAGATATAATCTAAACGTTTGGAGGACAAAAAAAAATCAAAGATGTTCAAAACTTGATAGAGAAAAATAACAAATATGATGTAAATGTAAAGCCAAAATCAGCTTTGCTTGAGGGTAGTATTCCTTAATTTTCAACAAATTTACAAAAAGTTAGATATTGTAAGATTCTAAATAGAAAGGAAAGGATAAATTTGAAGACTTACCTATAGTTTGATTTTGATTAACAGGTCAAAACAAGATACAGAGTCGATTATGCCAAACTTCATCCAATCAATCAGTTATTCATTATTGTAACGCACGATTAGATCATTTGACAATTTCTATAATTCCTCCAAGTATACTTTTGAATAAAAAGTGTCTTGGATATTGGAGAAATTAATAAAAGCAAAATATTATAACAATAAAACTGTTCTATCTTGGTGTAAATGTTTATGCTTAGAAAATAGATAAAGCATGTAATCAACTATTCAGTAACATATGTAATTAACTTAACACTTATAAATAACAGTATTCGTTTATAAATACATTTAAGAGATAATACATGGTAAATGGTGTGTATATTTATTCAATTGTGCATTTAATGAAAGAGTACTCTACTATAATTGCTACCATGATCAGGTCAGGGAAGGACCTTTACCTTTTGATATTGTTTAATATTAGGAATGTATTTTTTGTAAATTAACTATCCTGAATTGTTCTAGTAATTTATTCATATCGTTTCCGAGATATGGGCATTTATTACATACTTAGTAGAAATAAAAGCGTGTTTGTATGATCAATATCCCCGGAAGTAAACTGTCCATATTTTCACACCCCAGGAAAATAATAGGTTATTTTATGCTCCTCGTGCATCTCAGACAAAATAAACGACTTCCGGTCCATATTGGCCTGGGCAAATAAACGACTTCCGGTCCATATTGGCCTGGGTAAATAAACGACTTCCGGTCCATATTGGCCTGGGCAAATAAACGACTTCCGGTCCATATCGGCCTGGCATCATGTTCTAAACGTCGGAAGTATGTAATAAAAAGTTGAATACATGCGCATTTCCATATTGACCTGATTATCATCCCTCCAGCCATATTGACCCTCGACTTCGTCTCGGGCCCATATGAGTGTCTCGGGATGATAACCAGGCCAATATGGAAATGCCCATGTATTAATCTGTATTTATTAGATGTCTTCTGTTAAAATGCAGACCTTTTTCAATTAGTGCTAATATTTGAAAAAAAAATATTTACAAGTATTGCGATTTTCACCGATTACCTTATAAATTTAGATATCGAATGACTACATAAAAGCAACAATATACTATACTTTGGCTTGTTATGATTTGCCGACAAATACAAAAACTGATGCCATAGATATCGCAACGGAAATATGTTAATTCAAGAAGGACACATATTAAGATATAGTAATATTTGTAATGCTATCATGGTATATTGTCAGGCCGTTGTGTAGATGTCTTTCTCTCTGAATCGTGCTTAATATGTAGAAAACTGCTTTCAAACTGGTGACTTTAAATTCAGGACAACAAAGGCATCAATTATTTGGCCTTGAACGTCTTGATGTTTGTTTAGCATACGTTTTAAAATCCTTCTGACAACAACATTGCTGGTTACTATGACGCTTCAATACATTCTTTTCTGCTTTGTTTTTGTAAAGTGGAGTGTTTTCATTACGAATTGAATGTTCATTTCACAGTTGATTAGTTACTCTGTGACATTTACTTTACGCACTTAGTTTTATAATGGCTAAAACACTGCCTCAAAGAGCTGTTGATTCGGTGATTTGTTCATCTTTTGTAACCTTTGTTCCTTGTAATATTCTAAGCTGAAACCATGAGACTATTAAAAGATTAGACCTGTCAATCCCCTTATGAAAACGAACATTTTTGCTAGACTTCAAGTGTCCATAGATTTGATATATTTTTTTTTGCTTTATATTGTGCTTGGTTTTGTATAGGAAGCAGGGCAAGTTTAGCCCTCGGAGCAACTAATGTCACTCGGGTTCAAGGGCACACACACAGCAAATACCCTAGTTGTACATGCTTTGTTCTTGTGTTATTGTTTTTAGCGTGTTTTTTTTCGTTATTTTTTTCTTTTTATTTTTTTTTGCCTTCCCATCTTTCCGATGTCTCTGGATAATGATTTATGTAATTGACGCTTCCCTTGCTCTTCAACTATTCTAGTGCCGTTATTGCAAAACAAGTTGTACATTGCATCCGTTAAAGATATATGTCTTTACTATTAAATAGTAATGTAAGACGACACTCAGTTAATATACTGAGTGTCAATAAAAACGCAACGCCTGATATTTGTGTGTTGTTTATAGCTGAAAATTTTCAAAAATGACAATGTTTTTAATTTTTTGGTATACAATACTGATTTGTTGTTTTAATTTCAATTCAACACAATAAAAAGATTTGAAAATTTGCACAAATATTCAAAAAAGGTTCTAAAACAAGCTGACAAAGTTTCAAAATGATCCATCGTTGTTTACAGAAGATAAACGTTAAATTGACGTCTGCTAATGGGGAAACAAGGCATTTTGAGAAACAACCCAGGGAATTATTAAAGCCCCTATCATTCATGGATTAAATGAAAACCGATCCAAAAACTCTGAAAATGTTTTTAGGGAGTTAAGCTTTGTTGTGGACAATAAAGAAAGCAAATAAAAATATCGAGCCTAAATACCAGTATTGTGCATTTCATGCCATGCATTTGCTGGTGGCATAGATTCAAAAATCAGTCATGTTGACAATTGCTGTTTTTTGTTTTTTTTTTTTTGTTTTTTTGTCAAAGCTTGTGTTAATACATGAAGCATTAAGCATTAAGATATATTTTTCGCGAAAAATTAAAAAAATAAAAATAAAAAAATAAGTGTCGCGTTTTTAGTAATTAAAATAAAATTTTTCATTAAGAAATATAGAAATACGTTGAAAGCCCGTGTTTTCCACCTAACAGCCTTTCAAAAGATGAAAAAAAATCAGAAAAAAGGAATCCCACCCGTGAGAAACAAAAGTTTTGAATCTGTTTATATTTCTAATTAAAGAGAAAGTATAGACAGTAAACACACATGAGACAAAGTCCCGACAATTGGGAGGCCAAAATAAGTAATGGAATAACGATGTAAGTGTTGTTCCCAATCTTGAATTTACCGTGAAGCCTTGTTGAGCCCTTAGGTGTAATCCTTACCTTAATTGTAATCCGATTACACTTAAGCTTAAGGACCTCCCTGAAATGTAATCCCAGTTACATTTACGGTTGCAGAACCTACCTTAATTGTAACCGGTTTCAATTAAGGTAGATGGTGTACATATGCCTGCAGTACCTACCTTAATTGTAATCCCTCGAAATTAGTTTACAATTTGCAGTGCATATTAGATAAGAAAACCTGTTCCGCCATAGCATGATTATGAGTCATATTGGTTTTAAATAGCCATCGTAACCATGGAAACAAAAAAGGGTGGAGAAAAAGTACTCAGAATTGTTTCAAAATATTATACAAAAGAAATTTAAACACTGTTCTAAAGCTTTCCATTCCCTAAAACGGAAAAGTAGACGGAATTGTATGAAAATGATAGAAATTCTTATTTTTATACAATATTTTTAACCAGACTCAAAGTAGCAACCAATTTCTATCGACCAGTTTTGGGGTTTTTCTAAAAACCAAAAATTAAAGGCATATCGAAAAGAACCATAATGCATATTATTTCTAGCGATCAATTTCTAGCGACCAATTTTGTTTTTTTTTAATTTTTATTCTAGAAATACCATAATTGCTAGCGTTTTCATGGGGATAAATCAAGTAGCTAAGAATCGCTTGAAAATGTACAGACAGGATGTTAAAGATTTGTAGGCACTATTCTGAGTGTTAAAATGTTCCTAATGTCAACCGTTGTAACGGTCTCTTCATTAACTGAAAGAAAAATCAGATTTATAAATAAGGAATGGAGAATGTATCGGAGAACAACATTTGGAGGTTTCAGTGGAAAAGATATTGGAATAGTTTGTTTGATGTTGCCCGTTATTCACCAGTTTTCAAAATTTTTATTTTTCTGTTATCTGGTTTGAAATCAATTTCCCGTTTTGCTATTATTTGGATACCCCTTGTCCCCCCTCAATACATTCAGATCCCAGCAAGCACAAAACATTTATCTGATATTTTTTTAAAATAATATTAATATTTTGTATAAACATTATCATGAAACATCAGAAAAAACATTTTAGAAATGTTTATTTGGATGTTATTAAAATGTTTGAAGTTGAACGTTATTATTAAACATTTGCTAAACATTTTAGTGATCTTTTACAGAAAATGTTTTACAGTTGATTCGCTACGCAAAAACTAGCACAAATTATACAGACTTTCTTATAAGAAACAGTAATCTCTGTGACTGCCTAATTGATCAAATCTGCAAAAAAAATCTGTCTCATACGATCATTGAAAAAGTTCTTGAATAAATATCAAACCCTTATTGAAAAAAAAAGTTTCGGTCCAAATTCTGATTCAACAATCTTATTTACTTAATATTTCGATTATAAATTTTTTTAACTGTCTACGCCCTTTCAATAGCAATTGGTGTTTATTTGCTGCCTGTCACTCACTACTGCAATGGAAGGGAAATTTTAGAATGCCATATGTCGAGTTTCACCCACGATTAACTTTGAAATACTTGTACATGTCAGGATCATCACAGGCGAGAATTCTTCCAGAGTTTCTACCTGCTTTGTCTCTTATCCTCCTGGACTGTGACTCTTGGCAAATCTGCTCTGTTATTTCTTTATAGCCAAGGATGAATTCCCATTTCTATTCCTGATAGTGTAAGCAGCTCAATCAAAAATATAGCTGAAATATTCCTGAAGCAAACGTTAAACAACCAACAATAAGAATTTTAATTCATAGCAAAAAATTAAAACTTTACATTTAACTCATTTCTTGCACGTGAGAGAGAAGATAAAATTGCAATTCCAGACATCGAAAAGCGAAAATTGAAATTAGATAAACAGGGTTAATAACATTTTAAAATGTTAAAATGATCATACGATTTCAAAAATGTTAAATTCTCACGAAATGTCAACAAAAAATTTAAAATAGGACGCTAACATTTCTGTCTACGTGGTTCTAAATTTAAAGAATATGCGATCATATCTTTAAAAAAAATTTCTGCCTGACTACACATATTTAACAGATAATATTATCGTAACGTAATTTGTGTATTTTTTTGTATTGTGTATGTAAACAGAGATTGCTTTGCCTATATAATATTATGCGACATTATAATAGCAAATTTCGTATTTCAATAAGTTACATTTTCATTTTTCTTTTTCAAAACAAATTTGCAAAATATCTTTAGGTTTTCTCTTCTATGAATTTATTTGTGCACGTACCAAACGTTATGGCTTTGAATTGTTACAAGAAGTACTAGGTCGAACAGAATCATTTTTGACTTGAGATTGTTGTCCAATGAAGAATTGCAGCATTCTCTTTTTTTTAAATATGGTTTAAAAAGAAAAGTTTCAATTCTACAGTATTTATTGATTGAAAGCTGTATTTTTCCGATTCAAATAAAGTCCGAAGTGGAAACGATTACAATCCGGACAGTTAGTTTGTGCTCGAAATTCGAGTTTGCCGTTAAATGAGAATTTATTAAATTGTTTGATGTCAATAAATATTTTTTTTCTCTTTGCTCCTTCCAATAAAAAATCAACGTGAACAGGCCCTTGATATGTCAGAGCGCCAATGGCAGTTGTCGCCTTTTTCAGTGAAAAGAATAAGAAACTAAAGACCAATGATTCATCAAAGGTAAACTCCCTCACAAAATAATAAGTCATTTGAAAACAGGTAACGTGACACATATCGACGTTGAATCAGCGCAAAACGTTTAACACTTACGCCACCAATAATTAAATATGGAAACAGCGTCTGAGTAATACGCGGCTGTCATATCATGAAATTCTGATGTCAGTTGGTTTAAATGTGAAATGATTTTGTAGATGTAATGGGCTTATATACTCAATATAATACCATTCAGATAACAACTATTCCGCTTAATGACTTTGACATCAACTGCATATGGTTTAGGAATCGTAAGAGACATTTGGGCTTCATATTGCTGCTTACTTTTGAAAGTACACATTTTATGAAAGAATTGTTGAATTCTGTCTTTCTGTCTAAAGTAAAATATTTTTACAGATAAAAAAAAATATTGCCCCAATCAAATAAAATTGCTTAAGTTTACTAATGCTCATATAATGTCAAAACTTTACCTGAAATCTAAAATAATCGAATGTGATTACAGATTGTCAAATAGGTTTCTTAATGTGTAAAATAGTAAGCGAAATTCAAGATCATAAAGTACTGATCATAAACAGATTCTTCAGCTTACTACCTCAAACCAAATTTATTTTTCCTAGCTTACTTGATCGCCAAAATTGTGATCAGCGAAAAATTTAATTCGAAATAGAATATTACTCTTATTCTAACAATCTACACGGGACAAAAATAAACATATCTCTTCGCTTGTATCTCTTCCATTGTATATAAATTCAAAACAATTATCTAGCTTATCGTCCTGTCTGTCTTTAAAACACGCTAAGCATAGACGGAAGCATTTAGGCACCAAACTTGCACTTAGCTCCAAACAGAGCAGTTTGAAAAAAAAATCAGCCTGAAAGTGTGGGTATTTTAATATCTATTAAATAATTTTTACAAAAATAATGTAAACAAATGAGTAGAACGTCGACGCGTGTCGTCAAGTTGTCGCCATTAACTTTTAATATGGTGCGTTGCGTATCCAAATCTAAAAAATAATTCTCTGAAATCTGCATGTAAGTGTCTATTTTTCCTTATTTTTCAAATCCATTAATTGTATATTCAAGTCTTCATGATGTTGATGTGAATTTTAGAATATTTGACTTTGGTTCTACAGCCTTTTTTATTTGCAATTTTTTTTTTCATTTTCACCGATTTTGTAAAGGTTAATTACATTTATTTTTTTTTAATTTGTATTTACCAATTTTAATCTTCTTTATGGGCAGTTATTCCCCGAGATAGAATTTAATGAATAAACATTAGAAATGATCTATCTCACCCTTATCATCGAATTATAGTAGCAATAATTTTTACTAATTTTTTTTTTTTTTCTGCTGATAAAATTTTACTACTTAAAATACATTTTACAGTAATACACAAATGCTAAACTGTACATTATACATATTGTGGTGTTAAAGGGCTTTTTTTATAAGTTACAGAATGCATTGGCAATGACCGTTCACTTAGAGTTGCAGTGTCATGATTTATCAAGTTTTATTAAATAGATATTTTTGACGCTCATGGTTCAGTATAAATACATTTTAAGAAAACGCTCTATCAAATCCACGATTTTTCCTCTTCACATTTGAATTTAACTAATTTACCTGTTTCGGTGCTTAATCCAGTAGTCAGGCTTAGTCCTTTGAAAATACCTAAATTATTACAATCCAATCAAATATCCAGATACACTACAGCTTCTGTGTTTAACAAGAGCAATCTTGTATTTTCTGAAATTCAAAAGTGCGACACCAGGAAATATGCGACTTGTCTTAGCCTCGTCCAGGAGAATACTGTAAAATCAATTGTCAATGGCAGGAACTTTACCATCAAATTCCCTGTTGAGATCTTCTGACAAGCACCCTGCCTGGTTTATTTGATCACCTGAACTAGACCAGGCTTTGGAATTCAGTACGTAGATGAAACTGGCCGTCCATTACAGCAACGTACCCAAGAACACCCGATGAACATGTCAACCAATTTTAGCAAATTAAATATATAAAAATGGAATTTATTTTATCGACATCGCAGGCATTTTTCGGGATCAAAATATTCAAAACTTGTTCCCGTTTATTTTGACAACCAGGACTTGCCTGTCATTGCCTTTTCTTACAAAAGGCCTACTAGAAGTATTTTTTTTCAATAACTCTTCTATAACCTAATTTCGAGAAAAATTACCCCAGCAGCTGAGACTGTTCAACGTCACCTTATCGCCATGACCCATGTGGACATGTATTAACGGGTAACTTGAACATCATCAATGATATAGAAGTTAGAAAATTCTTTAGAAAGGGACAAACAAACACGCACTCAATATGTTTAAAGATAGAATAATTACAAAAGTATATATAAATATATAAAAATGGAATTTATTTTATCGACATCGCAGGCATTTTTCGGGATCAAAATATTCAAAACTTGTTCCCGTTTATTTTGACAACCAGGACTTGCCTGTCATTGCCTTTTCTTACAAAAGGCCTACTAGAAGTATTTTTTTTCAATAACTCTTCTTTAACCTAATTTCGAGAAGAATTACCCCAGCAGCTGAGACTGTTCAACGCCACCTTATCGCCATGACCCATGTGGACATGTATTAACGGGTAACTTGAACATCATCAATGATATAGAAGTTAGAAAAATCTTTAGAAAGACAAACAAACACGCACTCAATATGTTTAAAGATAGAATAATTACAAAAGTCACCAACACAATCATTTTTTTTAAAAGATAATTTAAACAGTCACCACCTAAGCTGTATGTTAAAATTAAGAGATCTTAGCAATTAATATGTATTTGTACCAGTCGTTAAAGCGTCCAACAAAGTTTATACCATTTGAAAGAAATAGTATATTGATGTCCAACAAAATGAATTGGCGAAGTCTGACACTTTCGAACGGACTAATTTTGACGAAAAACATTAACTAAAGAGCATTACAGTGATACAGATAGGCTCCAAGTTCCACCTAAAGATAACACCTTGCCTACTTTGTAATGGGTTCCTAAGCTTCACAAAAATCCCTAAAAACATCTTTTTATTTCGGCATCGAGTAACTGCTCTACCACTAATGTATACATCCATTTAAAAGGTGTATTTACCTGTTATCAAATACTGTGAAAAAAAAAACTTATCAAAACTCTGGTGTAAATTACTTTTGCAGTGTAAAAAACTCCATTGAAGTTTTAGATAAACTAAAATCAATACAAAGACCGGTTTCGTCTATTGACAGTATGATTTTTCTACGCTTTATACAACCCTTCCAAATGAATTGATTAAATTTAAATTGTGACAACTTATTAAATGGTCTTTCAAATTTTCTGGTCTACAATTTATTTGTTGTAATAAAAAGCAAGGATTCTTTTCTAACATCATTTACATAAATCATCGTTCCTGGACATGCGATGACATGATTAAGCACTGAATCTTTTGCTAGAGAACAATTTAGGTTCGTTTCGGCAACATCGTCTACCAACAGGTCATTGGAATTCCCATGGGTACAAACTGTGCACCTCTCATTGCGGATCCCTTCTTGTTCTGTTACGAACGGGACATTATGAGAAAACTACAGGATGGCACCATACGTAACAGTGATCAACTTATTTCAATTTTCAACGATAACAACAGGTATATCGACGATATCCTTACTATTGACAATTCTCAGTTGTTAGACTATGTCGACCTCATTTACCCACAAAAAAATGAAACTTAATAAAGCAAAAAATGATTCTTAATGCTGCCCATATCTCGATCTAACTATCATCGTTGACTCTGCAAAAATTAAAACTAAAATTTATGATACATTTATGCAACTATCAAAGATATGAGCAAGGTAGTAGTTTGCTTATTGTGCATTTTACTTAAAAAAAACATGTAGAAATTTGTAGGGGAGGGGGCTGTGTGTCTTATTTGCATTTACTTTTTAGATCACCAGAACCCAAAGGGTCAGTGTGAGCTATTGCCATCACTTGGCGTCCGTCGTCCGTCCGTCTGTCCGTCCGTCGTCCGTCCATCTGTTAACTTTTCACATTTTTATCAACTCCTCTGAAACCACTGAAGCAAATTCAACCAAACTTTACAGGAATGATGTATAGATGGTTTTTAACAAAGATTGTTCAATTCGTTCCGATCCGACAAAAAACATGGCCGCATGCGCGGAACTTACGTTTAACATTGGACCCTATGGGAAAACATCATTTTCGTCAACTCCTCTGACACCACTGAAGCAAATACAACCAAACTGTACAGGAATGATGTATGGGAGGTCCTTTACAAAGATTGCTCATTTTGTACCGATTCAACAAAAACATGGCCGCCAGCGTGGAATTTATATTTAATATTGGACCCTTTGGGAAAAATGTCATTTTCATCAACTCCTCTGTAAGCACTGAAGCCAATTCAAATAAACTTTACAGGAATGATTTATGAAAGGTCCTTTCCAAAGATTGCTCATTTCTTTCAGATCCGACAAAAAACGTGACCGCAAGCGTGGAACTTATATTTAACTTTGGACCCTATGAGAAAACATTATTTTCATCACCTCCTTTGTAACCACTGAAGCAAATACAACCAAACTTTACAGGAATGATGTATGGAAGGTCCTTTACAAAGATTGCTCATTTTATAGTGATCCGACAAAAAAACATGGCCGCCAGCACGGAACGTATATTTAACATTGGACCCTATTGGAAAAACGTCATTTTCATTAACTCCTCTGTAACAATTGAAGCAAGTTCAACCAAACTATACAGGAATGATGTACGGAAAGTCCTTTACAAAGATTGCTTATTTTATTTTGATGTGACAGAAAACATGGCCGCCAGCGAGGAACTTATATTTCACATTAGACCCTATGGTAAAACATCATTTTCTTCAACTCCTCTGAAACAACTGAAGCAAATACAACCAAACGTTACAGAAATGACATATGGAAGGTTCTTAACAAAGATTGTTCATTGCGTTCCGATTCGACAAACAGCATAAGCGCCTGCATTGAACCTATATTAAACATTGTACCCTATGGGAAAACATTTTCATCAACTCCTCTGAAACCACTGAAGCAAATTACAGGAATGACATATGGAAGGTCAGTTACAAAGATTGCTCATTTCATTTCGATTCGACAAAAAACATGGCCACCATGCAGAACATTGAAGACCCTGCTGTTTAGCATTTTTTCAGGTGAGCAACACAGGCTCAGTCTCTGAGCCTCTAGTTACTCATATATCAAAGATGTGCAAGTAGTAATGAAATATCAAATTGTTTTTGCCATTAATATATCTTGTATGATGTGTATTTTCTTATTTGTTATTTGTGTATCAAAACCGTACATGTGAAATAGAAAGATTATTTTTTTTTTATTTTTGCAATACAAATAAATAATACCTCTTTAAGCTTAATCATATTACTCTGAATTCAACAAGCGTCTTTTGAGAAAGAGGGCATTATATTTCTTTTACAGATCTAGACATATAGCATTGACAATTTTGTGATTTGACATATATTTAGTTCTCATATTGTTTGCAGATTGATTAAGACGTTGCTTTGGATATTTCTTCCTGTACTAACAGAATGAAAATGAATAACATGTTTCACGGGTCGACCTTAAAGTTGCATTTTTGGACATATTCACAAAATAAGAAACTTTGCAAAGCTAAACTGTAATTGACCATATTTAAGCTCTGGTATTTAGATTCGCAAGTTGTTGTTTGTCGCCGATAAGTCACAAATACCGACCGAATGTGACCGAATTTACTTCAAAAATATAATTATGACGTTTTAGACTTTATGACGGGATGCTTAGAACACAATGACGTGTTGAAAAGTGTTTTTATGAATTCTGATTCCAGAACTCGGATATGATCTATAAGCAATTTTCGACATCATTTCGAATTTTTTTTAGGAAAGATAACTTGGAAACTTTAAAGTAATGCCTAGTACTATATAATTTGCAAAAGCTTATGTCAATGACAAACAAATCTGAAATAGATCAATTTGAATAAGCGATCCAAGTTGGTTGTAATACAATGTAAAAGACCTTGAACGAATTCCTACGTTATTGTATGTTATCTTTTAAAGAATGTATTACTAATATTAGAGTGATATCTAGGCTAATATAAGTGGTACGTACACAGCTTGAGGTTTTTTTCTGATATATATAAGTAGTGCATATATGTAGTGTTGCGTGTCACTCAAATTGTGATGGTCAAATTCCTCAGTGGAAAGATGTTCTCGATAATATCACATCCTACATCTCCATCTCAGTTGGTCTCTGACTTAAGACGCATATATTTTATTTTTCAAGACCTGTATAAGCATATTTACATGCTTATCCTGAGGATTAAATAAGATAAGTTTGTCGCTGTTTTTAGACGTTATATATGAATTTTTCACACTACTAGTATTTTCTTCATCAAGAAGATCATTGGAGTTTATTCCGCCTCTTAGCTGAGTTTTGGGAATTATCGATTGACAAAAAATGTCAACTCATCCTGCCCATCTTTTGGATGACACACAAAGACTTCTCAGTTTCTGTTTTGGTTTGTGTATTCTCACTAGTTATTTATTTCATTTCATTTGATCGAGTAGAGTAAAGTAGACATTTGATATGAAACTTTGGATTTTTTTCTACCCGGCTGCTCCAGCGAGATCCACCAATCACTGTGCCAAATTGGTAGGGACAGGGAATTTACCAGCCAATCTCCAACCTTGTACACCCTTTCGATGGCGTAATATTTCGGCAGCGGTTTTCCATTTCGAGTTGCACTGACGAGAAAGAAATTCATCGACATGGGGTCTTATCTTCAACAGTGAAATTCAAATGTAGTGTCGCGTGTCACTCAAATTGTTATGGTCAAATTCCTCAGTGGAAAGTTGTTCTCGACAATATCACATCCCAAGTCTCTAACTCAGTCGGTCTCTGACTTCAGACGCATATAATTTATTTTTCAAGACCTGTATAACAAGATTTACATGCTGTATAACATATTTACAAGCTTATCCTGAGGATTGAATAAGATTTCTAAGTTTGTCGCTGTTTTAGACGTTATATATATATATATATATGTTGCAAAATACATAAATCATCACATTTTGCATAGAAAATGTGTGAAAAGTAAGATTTTGATGATTTTTGTATTTCTCAACATATCAAACTTCTTCACAAGGATATAATGATGTAAAATTTTCAAAACACTTAACATTTTTTTGACATTTTAACGAGTTAGTATAAACCGTCGACTAAAAAATTTTCTTTTCATATTTTTTAATGCTAAAATTCATCAAGTCTTTAGTTTGCGAATTATAAAACTCCTCTCAAAGGATACTATGGTGTAAAATTTTCAAAACACTAAATTTTTTTCGTTATTTCTATAGACTTAGTTTAAACCGCTGTTTGAAAATCTTACCTTTCACACCTTTTCTATGCTAAATTTGATTGTTTTTGTATTTCGCAACATATCAAACTTCTTCGCACGGATATAATGATGTAAAATTTTCAAAACACTTACCTTTTTTGGACATTTTTAAAGAGTTAGTATAAACCGTCGACTTTAAATTTTACTTTTCATATCTTTTTAATGCTAAAATTCATCAAGTTATGGGTTCGAGAATTATAAAACTCGTCTAAAGGGATACTATGGTGTAAAATTTTCAAAACACTGAATTGTTTTTGTCATTTTTAAAGACTGAGTTTGAACCACTGATTAAAAAACCTCACTATTCTGTCTATTCTATGCTAAATTTCATATTTTTTTTTATTTCCCGACACATCAAACTCTTTCGAAAGGATATCATGAAGTAAAATTTTCAAACACTTTATTGTTTTTGTCATTTTTATAGAGTAAGTTTAAACAGTAAACTTAAAATTATACTTTTTATTCCTCTTAAATGCTAAAATTCATGAAATTTTTAACTTCCAAATTATAAAACTCGTTGGAAAGGATATGATGAAGTAAAAGTTTTAAATTACTGAATTGTTTTGATCATTTATAAGACCGAGTTTTTGTTTTTTTAACTACTTATCAAATTATTTTTTTACATACAAAATATCTTGATTTTTTTTATTTCGAAACACAGTACACATCCAGTTATATGAAAATAAAAATCTTTGCTCTATAGATTAGTTAAATTGAATATTCTTTTTAAGCTTAGTCTAAAACGGCGATATTTCACAACTTTTAACTGGTGAAGGTGAATATAGACAGTCGAGATCGAATCCTCTCAGGACTCGCGAATCTGATATCCATTCGCACCTAAATGTGTCACAGGTACAACTCTGTTTGATAATTAATAATTTCAAAATATATAAATAAATATATTTATATAAATAAATAAAGAAACGAAATTTAAAAAAGGAGAGACATTTAAGCGATAAACAAAAAAAAAACGATTTTGATTGGTTTAATTAAACCCTGAATAACGTTTTCCGTTTCTGATTGGACGAACATTAAATATTAAATGCCGATTTCCGTTTCTCGTTTCTCATTGGATAAAACTATGAATAGCGTTTTCGTGTTAAACTCGAATTAACGATACCGATGGGAAACTATGGGTTTCCGTCGCAAACCCCTAGTTTCCGTTCAATTTCAATCGAAAACTAGGGTTTTCGCCGAAAACTATGTATACCGATCGGAAACCCATAGTTAACGTGCGGTATACCTAGTATTTTGCACGAAAACCCATAGTTTCCATTCGAAATACTAGGTATACCGCAATTTTGTTACTATCGCGTGGCATATTTGTGTCACATTACGTGTCAAAATTAATTTGTGTTTCACTCTATTTTACATCCATTTGGTCTCCTACAGAGATGGCATGGGCAGTGTAATCTGTCTGTAATATCTGTGCATTCGAAGAACAGCCAAATCCCTCGGTGGGAAGGCAATCTCGATATTCATTTCTCAAATTCTAACCCCGTTGGGTTCCTACGATAGACCGTTATATATATAAATGAACAATTTTGACGTATTTCCAAAGTGACTCGATACTTTAACATCTAGCTTCTAAGACACTTTTCGAATTCCACAGAGATGTTTTACAATTTTTTGAATGACTAGCCTGTATATGACTGTATTCATCTTACGAATTTTGTAAAGCAACTTCTTTTTTTTTATTTAGTCTTCACAATTAAGAAATAATCGCGAAAATAAATCGCCGTGAATTTCCTTTATCTTTATATAAAATGAATTTAAATAATAAAAAAAAACTCGAAAAGTAGTCGACGTGAAACGTACAAAACGCAAAATAAAGTATCCGTGAAATATAAGTTGCTTTACAATATGCAGTTGGTACTTTCTGAAAATCAAGCCTGAAAAGTCACAAAATAAGGATAGTGTTGTCGAAAATTGCAGTAGAAAAAATATTATTTATTGATATCTTTTAAAACCGCGTTTTGAATTCACATTTATACAAATATAAATAGCTTTGGAGTTCGGGTAGAATGTTCCAAATTAATCTTATCATAAAGGGCTTCTCCTAACAAAGCATAATGCGCCGCGGCGTGTCGACCACTGAAATGTATACAATTGTTAGTTAAAGTGAATGTTGACACAGTGAATAGTTTGTCACAATAATCAAATGAAAACAATGAGAAACTTACATCAGTAATTTAGCTGGACACAAACTAGGGAAAGAAATGAAAACTAGGTTTGTAATTGCAAGCAATAGCGGATGTCACACAATACAATCAATCTTCGTTTAAATCTGAGAAATTTTTTCGTATTTTAGCGGTTACCTTGGAATTGGTGGTCAATTTAAAAAATTGAAGCGTACAGCATACAATTTCAGATTGTGGTCCAACTTTTTGCAAAGGTTGAAATCATACCATTTATCTATTTCTAAATAATTGTTCGGACAAGAACTGTTGAAAAAAATCAAAATAATACCAATACATCAAACACAAAAAGTCTCCAAAAGAATTTCAAAATAATAAAAAAAAAAAAAAAAAAAAAAAAAAAAAAAAAAAAAAAAAACTTACTAAATTAATCCTTGAATGGCGGTATAAATAAATTGTCATGGGCAAACATCCAAGAGACAAACAGACAAATCAATTGTAAACGACCGGAAAAATGTCGACAGTAATAATATTTTCCTTTGCCACGAAGTTTTGTCTTTCCTTTCAGAAATCAAATACTTGTGACGAGATTGGCACTTTTCACTGAAATCTAATCTCATATGATTTTTATCGCCTTTTTGTCATTTTCCATGGTAACACTCGCCATTTTAAAGTTTAAAGATACAAGAAACCGATTCTTCACTCAGTAGATATCCTTTGTGTTATATTTCAGCCAACTCTGTGTACTTTGATTTCCCCGCAAATTTGTCTGTATCCATGGCAACGACGTTAACTTTAAAAATTCGAAGACTGAACTAGAGTTACTGTGGCCTAGTGGGCCACGGACACCCCCGCCCCCACTTCCTTCCTGAATTTGTTTTTAAGTATCTGGAAAAAAGAAATCATTGAAAACAAAATGCATGGTGCACATCTACAATATATAATTAAGGTCCTGCATAATTTTCATAAAATTCCAATCATTGATTTAAGAGGAGTGGTTCATACAGGGTGGTCACCATATAGATTGCATTGAGCAAAATGACAAAGTCAAAAACATGCCAAAAATCTGGTTAAAGGGGGATTATTGGAAAACAAAGCAAATAGTGCACATCTACAATATGTAATTAAACTACTGCATAAGTTTCATGAAATTCCAAACAGTGGTTTAAGAGGAGGATACCAGGTGGTCATTATAAGGTTTGCATTGAGCTAAAATAACCAAGTACAAAACATGTAAATAATCTGAGAAAGAAGAAATTTTTGAAAAACAAAATACATGCTGCACATCTACAATATGTACACAAGATCCTGTATAAGTTTCATGAAATTCCAATGAGTAGTGGATAGCAGATGGTCACCATATCATTTGCATTGAGCTAAAAAAAAAAGCTAAAATAACGAAGTCCAAAACATGTCAAAAATCTATAAGAATAAAAATCACTGCAAAACAAAATGCATGGCGCACATCTACAATATGTAATAAGGTCCTGCATAAGTTTCATGAAATCCCATTCCGCAGTTTAGGAGGAGAAGCGGATATCATGTGGTCACCATATGATTTGCATTGAGCTAAAATGACAAAGTCTAAAACATGTAAAAAATCTGGAATAAAGGCATTATTGGAAAACAAAATGTATGGTGCACATCTCTAATATATAATTTAGCTCCTGCATAAGTTTCATGAAATTCCAATCAGTAGTTAAAGAGGAGTAGTGGATACCACATTTTTTGGGTACAGAAAGACGGACAGACGGAATGACAGAAGGACGGACGGAAGGAAGGACACCATGAACACTATATACCTCCCGTAAAGCGGGGGAATAATAAGGATCATCTTGGTATAAGTGTTTATCATACTATGAATTTTCATGAATTTTGTACCTGCAGTGTTCGAGAAATGACTCAAACAAACTTTTGGCAGAAAGAATAACAATAATAATAATAATAATAATAATAACAATAATAACGATAATAATAATACTAATGATAACAAAAACAATAATAATAAAAATAATTATAATAACTAGCATAATTTATGTTTTAATGCAAACACAAGAATACTTTAAGCGAACTCCCGTACAAGTAATTTAAAGGCTTTAGATACGATCTATAGATCTATAAACAGTTTTTCTGTCAAATTTCATTCATTTCATAAAATTTTGTAGTTCCCGCTTTTTTCGGTTTCCATGGCAACAGCAGCTATTTTTAAGTCTACGAGACCAAAAGCCATTATCTTAATGTTCCTCTTAATTTCATCCAATTTTAGCATTTTGATATACCAGCATATGATACTATTTCAATGGCAACAGTCGCAATTTTAAAGTATTGGAGACCAGGGGCCAATTCTACAGATTGCAAGTAACTTTCATGTAAAATTTCATTCAATTCTGAGCACATTGATATTCCCGCCTTTTACGGTTTCGATAGCAGCAGTCGCCATTTCAAAGTATTGAAGACCAGAAGTCAATTCTACAGATGTTAGGCAACCGTACTGTAAAAATTAATTCTGAGCATTTTGATTTCCACTTTTGGCCATGTCCATTGTAACTGCAGCAATTTTCAAAAATCCAAAACTTCAATGCCCATTTTAGGATAAGTTCCATTGTCCTGTGAAGTTTGGTAAAGATTGGATCACAAGTGTCCGAAAAATCTGTTGGACAAAGTTGAGGCGGAAAAAGGAAAAACAAAATAATAAGTAGATTTGCTATTGCAAGCAAAAGCTGATATAGCCCGTGCAGCTAATTCGATGATTTCTTGTTTGCAGCGTTTGAAAATTTTCTAGATATAAATTTTTGTTGAAATCTGACAAAGTTAAAGTCTTGACGTATCTTGGTGACCATCTTGGAACTGTCTGTCATTTTATTTTATTTTTTTTTTTTTTTTTTTTGGTGTCAAGCCAAGTTTCTAATGGTGATTCATTTTTTTTTCTTTTGCCAAATATGAAAGAAATCTGTGATGGCACGTTTGAGCTTTTATCATATCTACAGAAATCGGACAAAGTTGACACGTTGACGTACCTTGACAGCCTCTTGGAAATAGCAGCCATTAGGAAAACATGACATATACATCATCATAAGGTTATCCAACTTTGTACCAAATATAAGGGAATTCTGTTGATGCATCTTTGAAAAAATGCCCAGACAAAATAGGTGGAAAAAAAGAAAAAATTGTGGAAACTGTTCCACAATTTTTTCTTTAGCATTAATAACTAGTAGAAGTCGTGTTCGGATGCAAACACAAGAAGTCTTTTTGCAATTTTCGGCCTTTTTTTTATTCCATGGCACTATGTTGAAGTCTTTGATATCAGACGCTAATTCTACAAATGTTAGACAATGTTCCTGTAAAATTGCATCCCATTCTGAGGACTTTTACTTTCCGGCATTTTGGCCATTTCCATAGCAACAGAGGTAGTTTGAAGTATTGAAGATCAGAAGCCATTTCTACAGATGTTAGGCAAGCTTCATGTAAAATGTTATCGAATTCTGATTTTCCCGTTTTTTTTTTAACGTCGCCAGTCAGACAATTCCAAGATTATAATGCACGTTTAGGGGTCGGGTTCCATCTCCAGTTGAAATTTCAACAAATTTGATCACTAGTGTTCAGGAAATCGGATGGACAAAGTAAAGGAGTAAAACGGAAGAAAAAATAATTAAATAAAAATCATAACTGTATCAGGATGCTGATACAACACTCTCCCAAACGAACTTCCAAATCAAAATTCAGGGCTAAAATCACTTCCACACAACTTATGCAACCTGTTTATTGACAATCATTAGAATTTTGAATTTCGCCGCGTTTTTTTTTCCGTTTCTATGGAAACGACCACTGTTTTAAAGTCTTGGAGAACTGAAACCACATATTAGGTCATCTTTCGGAAAGTTTAATAATTTTCTGAACATTCTTTTTCAAGCCATTTTGCAAATTCCATAATAACGTGTGCCATTTTGAAGTCTTGGAGACCGGAAACGTATTCCACATGTCCTTAGCAACCTTCCTGTAAAGTTTCAGTCCATTCCAGTCTCTTTTATTTTCCCGTCCTTTTTGTCGTTTCCATGGCAAACGACATAAGAAGTCTTCCAAACGAAATCCCTTATCGGAATTCAGAAGGCTTAAGAGGAGACCTACAGATCTTAAACTAACTTTCTGTCAAATTTTTAATGCAATTCTGAGACGTTTCTGAGATTTTTTCTGCTTTTTTTGGTTTCCATGGCAACAGCCACTACCTTAAAGTCTTTGAGACCAGAAGCCAATTCTACAAATGTTAGACAATGTTCCTGAAAAAATTCATCCAATTCTCAGCTCTCTGATTTTCCAGCCTTTCTTAGCGTTTCCCTGTCAAACAGTCGTCATTCGAAGTCTTTGAGACCGAAAGCCAATTCTACAGATTTTGGACGAATTCCCTGTAAAATTTTATCCAATTATAAACACTTTGATTTTTCCAGTCTTTTTTACCGTTTCCATCTTGACGGCCGCCACTTGAATTCTTGATGAACAGCCAATTCTACAAATGGTAAACATCCCTCCTGAGGCATTTCATAATTAGCGTAAAATCTAATGACTCCCAATTGAAAGATTGCATTAAAGGGGATAAATCCAAACGAACAAGTCCAATTGGAATCCAATGAAAAATAAAAGATTTAAGTTAAATTCACAATAAGAATTTTGACCATGTTTGGCCCTTCATACCTCGGAAAGTACATAAAATATGTCAAAAGTAAAATACTACCTAAACTTTACATCAAGTGGAATCTGAAGTAACAAACCAATCAAAGTCCGATGCAAAACAAAAAAATACATGCAATGAAAAAAAAGCATTTCTAGCCCCTTTAACTCCTTATAGCTCGCAAAACAGTATTAACTACACTAAATTTATTTACATACTATCAAAGGCTAAAAACAAAAGAAATCCAATGAGAAAATCCTGTCGAATTCTGCTGGAATAATATGATATTATATATACGAAAATTCCAGTTTAGAACCTATTGATCCCTAATAGCTCGGAACTATAAAAACCTACGCCAAATCCGATGACATACGCCAAATAACTCAACAAAGAGGGGTTCAAAGATTAAAAGATCCCCTCGTAATCGGTTGAAAATTAAAAACAAATACATATTAAGAAAAATTAAAGTTTTGGCCCCTTTCACCAGTCAAAAACCACCACAAATTCATTGACATCCTTCAAATAGTAATCAATAGAAAAACAAAATCCGATCAAAAATATGTTATCTGACCAATGTTCCTTTTCCCCTCGGAAAAAAATCGCAATTTGAATATTGAGAGCTATTTAATTGTACATAAGGAATCCATTTCAAAAACTACGTCAAACGGACCAAAAACCAAATAATTTAAATTTTGAAGATTCGTCCATTTATCTCACTGCGCTCTCGACTCTGATACATATAGTGCAGATCAAGAGCAAGAAAAGAAACGAAACATAGGTTTGATCCAAAATAATATTCTACATTCTTAAGTAGAATATTCTTAAACCATAAGTCCTGGACTAAATATACATTTTTGCAAGTACAATAAAAATTATGCTTAAAAATGTCTGTACACTTCCTGAAAAAAAATCTCCGTCACGGTAAGGTCATTTTCCGGAATTTCTATTTGCAGACGTAAAACACATGTATGTCCACATCTTCATTTTACCAACTCGTTACATTTTTGAACCGGCTGACTTCAAATATGAAACTCTCTCATAAAGTGTTAAACGCGTATTGCGCTATATTCTGCCACGTGAACTATAATTTGATTAGCATGTATGCTTTACATAAACCATTAGTCTATAATATGTTCTTCTTGTACATAGCAATGAATTGTAAGGGCAGAAATCAAAATCGACTGTCTGAAGTCATTATTCCCTTTCTATCTTTTTGTTTGAATATTCAGCAGCAAAATTCATTAACACTTTCTCTTTCAGAACTATGCACACCCCAGTCGAAAAAAATAACGATATAAAAAAAATTTGGAAAATCAGAGAAAGATGCAAATCTTATATTGATTTCTATATTATTATACAAGATTTATTGTTTATTTTTTCAGAGTTCTGTGCTTCCGATGATTAAAATTTCATAAAAATACTGTTTTACATTGACTAATAAAGAATGACATAGTTTGTTTTTTTTCGGAAAGATATCTTTCGTTAAAAATCAGTTAATATTTCGGCGAATAATGAAATATTATTACGGTATAGGGAAATATGATATCAAATTAATCTTTTCATCATAAACATAGATTAAGATGGATTGGATTATTATTTTAATGAATATATCAAAATGATGTTTCGAATACCATTTAGTATTTTCCATACACTACACACATTTTCTATAGCATAAATATCTGCATTTATTTGTATACAAGGTAAATGTCTTTTACAATTATTGCAGGAAAACAGTTATGATAAGTCAAAGAAAGCCAGTAAGAGAGACTGTGTTGCGTAAGTAGTTGTAAAAGTGTCTTACTTGCGAACGATATATGTTTATGTACTACATGGCTAAACTCTATCTATGTACAATGTATTCTACTGTCTTTGTTTATAACTAATAACTATTGCAATCCTCTTTGCAGTTGTTTGTTTTGTTTTGTTTGTTTGTTTGTTTGTTATATCTCCCCGCCTCAGAGAGGTGGGAGATATATTGTTTTTACTCGTGGGTTCCGTCACAAATTTGTGTACGCTTGTTTGCAAAAACCACTGCACTCACGATGTCCAAATTTTCAGGATATATCAGTTTCCATTTGATCTATTTTGTACTCTTATGTGTTAATTAGTCAAACTGTTAATGAGATATTTGCTAATTAAAATTGTTACTAAAAATAGTATTTGTACTGATAACAGCCTAAACAGGTAAAATTTAAAAATCAACAGACGAATTAAGTCTAGTGAACAGACGAATGAAAGTTGTGTTGTGCACAGCTTAGTTAATTTATAAAAAACATACCTGTACTCATGTTTCTAACAAATACAACATGTAAGTGTCCTAATTTGAAAAAGTCTGATAAATTCAAAATTAGTTCCAATTTATGATAAACCTACTCCCTGAAGTGGATCTATTCCAGAATGGTAATTACACATTAATTCCGGAATATGTGTGAACGCAAACTGAAATAAAGCTCAAATCGGATTTCAAATCCGATTTAACTTTGTCGTGTGAACGGGGTATTACAGACATTTGGAATATCTTGATCAAAACGATGTCGTACTCATATACAATGTATTCCCAACATTATAATTTGATTTCCGATTTAATGGGAAAATTATTTATTTCTTATCTTAATTGAAGTTGTCAGTTAATAGTTACACCTAAACATTTTTATCGTCATTGCTACATACGACACTTTTATCAGAGATAATACTACTGGATGGTATTTATGAAACTGATACCTTAATTTCATAAAAATATTTTTACAAGATTATATTATATTAAACATTTAAAGACAGTAAAATAAAGCACATAAAGATATGCATCACTTAATCTACTCTCAGCTGACAATGGTAACTCAAACTTTTTTAATTAGGAAAAAATATATGTGGGGGTAGTCAGGCCGGGTCAATAATTAAGTATTATAAGCATGACCTCTGGAACAAATTATGTCAGGACGGGGAGATATAGTATTCGTTTCGAATACATTCCTCTAGTTTTTTTTTTTTTGTTTTTTTTTTTTTTTTTTTGTTCTTTTTGTTCTTATTGTTTGTTAAGGTTTTTTCCATTGAATGGGGATTGTGTATGTGGGGGGAGGGGTATGTTTTTGTTGTAAATAACAAAATACCGAAGTCACTGAAAATTTTGTTTCTGCATACAATGCGTATTTCAACATCTTATTTCTCTTCAGTGCAGATAAAATCAAAACTTTTGGAAATCAATTAGCTGAAAAAAATATAGAAACTGATAAAGAACAAATAACCTGTAAGATGCAAATAGAAAAGCGAAGGACAGAGTTATGCAAGAGAAAGTACACTAACACGGGCATCGACCCAATGGTGATAAATAACGAAAGGCTTAAGTAACTGTGCATTTTGTCTCTGCATATGCACACTTTCGACAATTCTGCAGTGTTGCTTCAGTGCAGATGAAATGAAAAATAGTCGGAAAATGATAAAAAGATAAAAAATGATAACAGGAAACATTTCTAATGGCTAAAAAGTACAATTACATGCTACAATCTGCTCGGGAAAAAAGAAAAACACAAATAAGACAAAGGACAAACGTAAACAATGATAGGAAATAGGGACAGTCGGACTTGGTACTGGCATTAGCAAAAGCCAGCGGTGGGCTTAAAGGAAAAATAAAAGGATATGGAGTGAATGTACATGTGACAAAAACGCACACGATACATAGAAAACTCCAGTTTATCAAGGACAGGGCTTTTATTCCTGTCTTCATCTTGATGTCGCCTGAGGGTCTTCAACTAGAGGTGAACAATATTCACCCCCTCAAGCGAGATCAAGAAGGCCCCTAGCGTTAAACAGGTTTATGGGTACTCAAACCTCCCCTTTATCTATACCTATTTCCTAAAGTATAAAAACCAAATACAGGTCGACCACTAACTCCATGACAACAACCTTGGAGGGAGAGAAAAAGACAATACGTAATTTTGAAAGATCGGCAAAGGGGTACTTTCCCTTAATCTGTCATCTGGCTAAAGGAGTCTACTGGTAGAACACTGTCGCATTACGGATTAAAAATCAAGCTCAAAACTTCCAGAAGGGTTTTGTCAAGAATCTTATTAAATTTCAGTAGACAGTGAGAGGCCAGTATGCGTGTAAAATTCTCAGGTCACTAGATTTCAAAGCTAATATAACGATTGCAAGCAGAATATCTCGTCGATATTCCCTATTACTTTATAATATAAGATACGGCCCGACTTTTCTGGATTTTTCATCATTTTCTTGCATCTTTTAACAATAATTAACCTAAAAAACGAGGACAAGAAATGCCCTTAGCAATAAGCTGTTTGTGAGAAATGCAATATTTAGATATCAAATGTTCATATCTGTTATAAAACTTCTTCAACAACTTATGAAATCTGAAACCCTGATGCAAAATACTGGCTGTGATAGCAAGCTTACGTTCATCAAAATTGCCAAGAGTAGAATAAACTCTTGCAAATCGTACCAGTTGAAAAAATATACAAGCCGTAGGATGGAGATAGAGGAATGTGGCCATCTAGAAAAAGGAAAATTAGTAATAGTAAGATCAAAATCATCCCTATTATCATATTGATAGGTAGAAAGTCCATTAAACAAATATCCAATAAGATCTAAATGGAAAAGCTAAAGTAAGCTAAGGACAGAGCTATGCAAGAGGGAGATACTCCTTGGTTAATCAAAGTTTTCTAAAATTTAAATATTGCAAAAACTTGCAAACAATCTATTTTCGGGCCAGCACTGACGTACTGGGTTGGTGAATACCCTCGGAAACTAATAGTTCACCAGTAGAGGCATCGAGCAAGTGATAATAAATAACAAAATAGCAGAGGTACAGTTTATTTTGCTTCTGCTAATTTCGACAACTTATATCTCTTCATTGCAAATAAAATAAAAACATTTTGAAGTCCAAAATGAAGGGTTTAACAATCTCCCTAAGAGTATATTTTGGCAAAGACATAATCTTTCTTTGTGCATGATGTTTTTTTTTTCTTTTTTTCTTTTTTTTTTCTTTTTTTTTTAAACTAACATGAATTTTTGCAAGATTTAGTGTACATATTATTGCATTTGCTAACTGGACGCATATAACCTATCTGGATTAAACTTTCTATTTAGCAATTTAAAAGTATGGCTAATTTGTATCTTTTATTTCATTACAATTAAAATAAACCTCTATACATCGACAAATAAACGAAAAGCTGCAAAGACAGTCTTAAAAGCGAAATACAAAAATCAAGCACAAGGGACAAACAATACTTTTTTCTTGTTTTATCCGTATGTTTACCAACTATAGACAGATAAAAAGGAGGTTTGGGTATCCATAAACCGGTTAACCGTACCGCTGGCCTTTGTTAAGTCTGGCTGTCCCGAGTTCCCATCGTTGTTTACGTTTTTCTTTTCCCTTATTTGTGTTTTCTGTGTAGTTCCCTAACAGATTGTGGCATGTAATTTTAATTTTAGCCATTATAGGTGTTTCCTGTTGTCCTTTTTATTTCATCTACACAGGGCATTCATTTTTTTCTTTTACTTTGTAAAACCAATTCGGTTTCAGACAATTAATACTTTTGATTACACTGTAAACACTCTCATTTGTAGAAGAGAAACATTGTCATGTCATGCTGAGGACCTAAAATACGTGTTAAATGGTTGAACAAACCGTCATTTGACACATTACAAAAGGTCTTTGAAAACGCTGTAGATATCAGGCAAAGCAGCGGCAAATAGTTGGTTACATATAAACGCAATAGAGATGGGGGGAGGGGTACATTTTATTATTACAAATGAGATACAACAGTCAAGAGGAATTTTTTTGCTGTTTGGTATTTTAAGTTGCATGTTTTATTTTCTTATGTGTATTTTTGGTGTATCGGTAAAGAAATTGTGCTTTTGGAGGGTTTTATATTATAAACGAAGGGAACTGGATGAAATAGTTGAGGTCCATTTCTTGTTTTGACCTAAACCTGCGGTAACTTTGAAACTAGAAGTGGGATACGGAAGAGGTATAAACAATTTTCGGATTGTGTTTGGATGAGCTAAAGAGGATAAAATATATATTTTTTTCAATAAAAGACACGCCAAATAATGTTTATTAATATTATGCTTGAGTGTAATTAATCGACACAGTTCTACTTAATGTCAGAGGTACACTTGTCTTCCCAATTCTACAAGTAAAGTAAGATTTAAAATATCAGTTTTAAAACGACACACTCCAGATATATTTTGGGAATCAATGTGTTTTTTTATGATTATATAGTGTATCATCTAGAGTTTCATTCATATTTCACATAAACTAATTTATAAAATAGCGATGTGTTCGGAAATGCAAATTGATAAAATTATGGGCATCCAAAGATACTAGCATTAATATTTCGTCTAGAGATTTTATTCATATTATGCTTTTTAAATCATTTTTGTAATATACAAAAAAAATTAATAACCGAAACATGTAATATTTTCCGACATTAATAAGCATTGCACATTACTATTCTATTCACGTGTATTTTGATTTTGTTAGATTGTTAGAAATTGGAAATGAAGAAAGGGCTCTCGGCAAAATAAAAACGGAGACTGTAGAGAAGGAAATTCATGTGCTGAAACAGAGTCTCTGTTCTCTTGAAGAAAGGTAGGACTTTCGTAGCTCACTGGCAAACAAGGCAATACACAAATAGTTCATGATTTACATTTTATGAACACTTACTAATATTTGATCATTTAATGGCAGTAGAAAACCAAAGCAACAGAGGATGTCGTAATTGCAAAAAAAGCAAAGAGACTTCTCTAAAACAAAAGCATAAAAACAGCAATGAATACGCGTAAATAAAAATTCAGCATTATATGAAAGGCAATTATAGCGTAAAACATAGCCTGATATCAGATGCTCCGGAAAGGCAAGTATGTTAGCAGGTTTTGAAACAGCTGTTGGTATATAATTCAAAATATTATTTCCTATCGCGTAGACAAAACCAATTTAAATTAATGGTAAAGATTTAAAAAAGTAAATTAGAACAAGGCTAAATCGTTATCAAAATAAAAAAAAAATTCTCTAATGCTTTCACCTACAATGCATACTGATTAAGCTTGAATAATCGTATTGTGTTTTGATTTATTCAAATAAATCCACGCAATAAATGAATGAGTATTTTGAAGTTAAACCAGTTGTCAAACACTTTGTTGAAACCCTAGAAAATAATGCAAGAAAATAATTATGGAAATATGGCAGTAGTCTTTAGATGCTCGTGGTAAGATGGACTTGAAATGGCATACTTCGATCCACAGTCATTTTTTTTTAATTGCAGGATTTTTCTTGAGTGCCCCAACACATTATTGATTTAATATTTTTATCTGATTATATCTTTTTGAAGCATATATAAGGTTTGAATTTGGTTCAAGTCGGATTATTATTCGCGCTTGGGCTCAATAAAAATGTAAAAAACACGTTTCTGTCTTCTCATTTGAATGCAATAACAAATTAATTATATGTTTTGAATATGAGTGTATCTATACATCGGCAAACGAATACCGAAGCAAGAATGAGGAAATGGGAAATTCCAAAATAATAAATCAAAAATCACGGCAATTCACAGTTTCAGGTCAAAATTATCTTAATTTGAATTTGCAACAACTGAACATGGGATCCAACAACCTGGAGATATTACAGCTATACTGCCCTCTCACTGAAACTGCCGATGTCTACTGAAATCCATGATGATTCTTTACCAAACTTTTCGGGAAGCTTTGAATTTGATTATTATTTCGTAGTGCAACAGTATTTACCAGCAGACTAGGCTCCTTGAGTCGGCCGGCAGTTTTGCGGCGAACACTCCTTTACCCATCTTTCTAAATAACGTTTTGTCGTATTCTTTCCTTTTCAAGATTGTGGTCTTGGAGTTTTTTTTATACTATTGGAAAACGGGATAGAGAAAGAGGAGGGTTGGTACCCATAAACTGGTTTAACCTTACCACTAGCTGCTACAAGTGCCGGTATCAAGTCCGGCTATCCCGAGTTCCTATCGTTGTCTATGTTCGTCTTTTGTCATTTTATTGTTTTTTTGTGCAGTTCCCTGGTAGATTATGGCATGTGACTGCAATATTCGGTCATTGTAAGTGTTTCCTGTTATCTTTTCATCATCAATGGTATATTTTTGAAAAAAAAAATGTCTCAAATCGATTTCGCTGCATAACTTCAATATATTGATTTAAAAATTTTATTATATTTTGGAAAATTATAGATGACTTTGTTCCTTGAAAATGGTCCTTGGGTGTAACATTTTTTAAGCATATAAGACAGGGCTTTACTTTGCAATCTCTCAGTATATTGGTGTGCTATTTATTCACATTAAGTAAATTATCAAGTGTAGATTTTGGCCCTGTCAGGTGTTCTTTTGCATAGTTGTAGCCTCTGGACTCAGTAAATCATTGAAGAATATTAGATTTTGCAGATTTCTAATTCATTCGTTTGTTATGCTTTTAACATACTAAATTCCTAAATGGTTTTATCTTTTTGGGCTGCTTATTGTCTTTTACTGTGTTATACAATTTAAAACTATGGCCGAATAGAGTCAAAAGTCAAGTTTGAGTATCGCATATCATTTCATGATCCAATGAGGGGGCTAGTTTGTGAGTTATATGAAAAAGAAAGGAAATGGGGTAAATGTCAAGGAGACAACATCCCATATTCAGGTTAAAAAGACCAAAAACAAAACATCTAGGGGTCACCGTATGGTCTTCAACACAGTGAGGAACCTCAGACCATATAGTAAGCCCTTAAAGGCCCCGAAAAGGTAAAAAAGAGAATAAATCAATGGAAACAAACCACATCCAATAACCCAAATGTCAAGAAACTAAAATTTTATAAGAAGACATGGACAAGCCAATGATCAACAAATTCCTGACTTGGGACAGGCGCAAAAATTGCGGTGGGGTTAAACTCGTTTTCTTGGATCCAAACCCTCCCCGTATGTGTGGTGAATGGCTAAAAATAAATACACAAAAAGATCCACAGTAAAAATCAAACTAGAAAAAAGTCCAACTTATCAAGACGAGTACCCTTACAATGAAGTACATAAAACACGAAGACAATACACACAGGTACTGTCCGGACAATTGCTCGCAGTTACTGACAGCTAGCTCAGGACATAATTTCCGTTGACTATGATATCAAGCCTTCTTACATATGAAATTTCAATTGAAATACTTCTAAATAGATTTGGTATAACAACATCATCAATTATGAAAGAAGAACATGATATTGTGCAATGCCAAATACTGCCAATATGGAAAATTGTTTAAATTTAGTTATATTCATTGTAAGCTTTATGATTTGTCTTCACAATTTAATTTCAATTAAATAAATGCTTCAAAATTATTCAGTTCCTTCAGTTACTCTGACGTGGTACTATTGATATTTTTTGATTGATGATTTAGCATCTATACAGGTATGAAAAAGAGAAGATAGAGCAACAAAAGCAGCAAAACAACCTTTCCTCTGTAAATGTTAGACTAGAAAGTGAAAATACTCAACTGAAAGATCAGATACAAAGCTTAAAGAAGGAACGAACAAGTCTTAAAAGTGATCTGGAAGAAATAAGTCACCAAATGAGGGTTGAAAAGAGAGAACTTGAAAAAGCAAAAAGAGAACGAGATCTCAGTTATACATCAGTGAAAACTTTAGAAGAGCAAAATAAAGATTTGTTGAAAAGGTAAAAATATATTTTTATAATATAGGTATCAAATCAATATGACGCAAATGTCATACGATAAAACAGAAAAGATTAAAATAAATTGATCAATATAGCAAGAAATATTAAAACTTTAGAAATAGCTTAAGCAGACGTAATCCAAAACAGAAAGATCTTATCTGTTATGCCTCCTTTGAAACACAACAGGAATGACGTCCTACTTCTCAATTGATCATGAATACCATTGCTCAAGAAAACAGTAATCATAGGGTACCTAAAAATATAATTTAAAGTAACGGTCAAGTTTTTATTTATTATTATTATTTCAATTACATCATTTTTAAGGGAGGTATTGATCTTATAAATACCTACTGACCTAAACATCGCATACTAATACAAAACTACTAATTTTGTAAATTTTAATATTTTTTTCTTGTTTTGTCATAATTGAATTTCAGAAGCAATGTTTAAAACTTATAAACATTTTAAATGGCTGTAAATTACAATAACATGCTACAATCTGCTAAAAAACTGCAGAGGAAAAACACAAATCAGACCAAAAGCAAACTTTAACAACGTTAGGAGCTCGGGACAGCCGGACTTGGTACTGGCATCAGGAAAAAGCCAG
This sequence comes from Modiolus philippinarum, assembly GCA_002080025.1. Classification (NCBI taxonomy): domain Eukaryota; kingdom Metazoa; phylum Mollusca; class Bivalvia; order Mytilida; family Modiolidae; genus Modiolus; species Modiolus philippinarum. The sequence continues at coordinate 31,258 of MJUU01007382.1, read as the reverse complement.
GGGTAAATTTAAACAAGTTTATGGGTTTCCAAAACTCCCCTTTCTCTGTTCTGCTTCCCTAAATATCATCGACATAAGATTAAACCCAATATAAGTTCTACTTACTCGATGACCACAATCTTGAAAGGGAGAGAAGAGGAAAAACCGTAATGTTGAAAGATGTGTAAAAGGATTCGCACCGCCTATCTGCCGGATAGCTCAAGAAGCCTAGTCTGCTAGTAATACTCTCAGACACTATGCATGACAAAAGTCGTAACCAAGGGTTTGATGAAGAATAATCATTTATTTTGCTTGACATCGGCAGTATCAGGGAGAGGTCTTTATGTGTGTAAGATCTTTATGTTACGAGACCCTCTAACTAATTGAACGAATTCAAGCATATTATCCTGTCGCTATCACCTATTAGGAGAATAATGCAAATCACGTCCTAGTTTTCATGGATTTTTACCAGTTTCAAGCATTTTAACATCATTTCCGTAAAATCGAGGATTGAAAACATCCTTAGTAATACGGTCTTTACGAGTAACGCCTAATTAGATATTAAATGTGCATGTGAGTTATAAAACTTCTGAAATATATTCAATCAATTTTAAAATTTGTTACCCTGTTGTAACAAATTGGCTCTGAAAGTAGGGTTACGTGCATTGGAATCGTGAAAAGATGAACAAATGCGTACAAATCGTAACAGTTGGAAAATACACAACACGTAACATGGAGCAGATCATCGAAGTCAACAAAAGAGTAATTGCTTATAGTGAAATCAAATTCATCCGTTTTATCATGAATTTTACTTTCTCTATAATCCAAAGTCAATAAAAAGTTAGACCAAGCAAAGGGCAGTATCTGGAATCATTATCTACATAATCGTAAATCTGTGTACTCTCAATAGTTAGGATATCGTCAATATACATGCTGATATCATTGAAAATAGAAACAAGTTTTAAAACATTTTTTTTACTATTCCATTTTGAAATGTATTCATGAAGTCTCGTTTGTAACCGAAAGAAAAAAGATCTGCAATGAGAGGTGCACCGTTTGTTGCCTTGGTAATGACCTTTTTAAAAACAGTGTAGCAGAAATAAGTTGAATAAGTTGACACAAAGTTGATTCATTTAAATTTATCAAGTCTAAAAAAATCATAAATGTTGATATATGAGACTAGTCTGTGTATCCATTATGATTTATCTTAAATTTCAGTAGATTTTTTTACACTTCAAAAAATAATAAACACACTAGTTTTGATAAGTATTTTCAAAGTACATGTATTCAATAACTAACTCCTTGATACAAGTACGTGCACTCCTTAAATGGAAGGAAGGATAAATTAAGACAAAAAACTACTAAATCTACATCTTTTTTGGACTTACATCTGGACTTAGACAAAAATGGTCATCTCAATACTAAAAAGGACGATTTAAACATCAAAATTATCAAATCCCCTAACATGGACTGTAATATTCTACCTTCCTCTGCTTATAGAGTGTATGTTTCACAGGTAATTCGTTACGCAAGAGCTAGCATTTATTATACAATTTTTCTCATTAGACATAGTTATCTCCGTGACCACCTTATAAATCAAGGCTTCAAAAAATTTCGTCTCATACGATCATTAAGATTCTTTTTTTACTTAAAACTGGGATGATCATTTCTTTTTGCTATCAACGACTATTCAATAGAATTGCAGTTGAGTTGCAACCGAACAGTACCGCAATGAAGGGGATAGTTTTGCCCCCCATAAAACCGGTTTAACCCATAATTTCCCTTGATAGTCAGGAGCATTGCGGTCAACATATTTTGGTGGTTTCCACCTGCCTTGTCTTTTTGCACATGGAGTTTTACATTTCTGCATAATTTTGTTTGGTAAACGTTTTTCGTCACAGTTGGTATACATATACATATAAAACTGTTTGACTTGTCCAATTCGTTTTATTGAACATGGATACAGTATTTCTTTCAGACGAAAGTAACATTGATGGATACTTAATCAGCTGGAACAAGCTCATATGTTTTACCAATATCTCTCAATTTTGACTTGATTTTCTTCACAGACAGCCTAGGAAGGAACTTTCCATAACTGTTTATATAAAAAATTATCTGTTAGTGACCTTGGTAATAACTTTTATCATTTAACAAATTTAGAGCATGTTTGTCTGTTATTTCTCGAATGCGCCATTTTATACAATTATTGGTTACTGCGTCTTTAATAATACCAAAACATGCTTTCCAGTTTATTTGAAAGTGGAAGATATTAAGTTACATTTTCATTTCCAAAGTATTTCGTAAATGACTAAACAATGATAGAGTTAAATGTCTGCTTTTTTCTTCATTTGGATCACGGAATTTGAGTGGGTAGGCCTGGGGAAGTCCAAAATTTTCCACTGGTTTAATATTTTTTATTTATATTTTTGAGTTTTTGAACTATACATGTTCATGTAGACTTTCAACAATTTTCAACAATTTTTACCGTCCCGTTTTATGACCTAAAATACAATGTTTCCTAATATAATTTGCTCCGTTCAGGACTTGATTTTGGTGCATAAAATAGACTCTAATTAAATATTTATTTGATATATTATTATTTCAAATGCCAAATTCTGCATTTTAAAAATGTTTGAAAGTAAGAATAAGTAATGACAGTAAATTTTAATACTTTAAACTGAAATACATGATTGTTTTGAACAGTAAAAGCTAAAATCTTACTCTATTTTGATCAATATTAAACACTTCTTGTAAAAAATTCTGTCGTTTAATTTTCACCAAAAATTGAGAATAAAAGAAAACTAGTACAGGTAAGATATATTAAAATTTCAGAAAATTCTACCGTTCTATTTTTTTTCTAAATTAAGAATAAAGTATGTAAAAGTCAATGAAATTAATGCATCTATGCTATAAATTACCCACTTTGCGAGAAATCCGACTTTTTCATTATTTTTTGGATATCAGCGCAAAAAATGTTAAGTAAATGTACTCATTATTACTAACTTGACATCGGATGGTTGTTTTCATTACATAATGATTGTTTTCCTGCTTGGAAAAAATACATTACAATTTCAATATTGGGATAACACATGTGTTTGTTCTAAGCATGTAAACTAGTAATTTTTCCAATCTTTTCATTTTTCTTATATTTTTAAGTTAAGATTTACTCCTTTTGAAGTAAAATGCACGACTTGTCGGCGATGTGACAACAAACTTCAACAAATTCCAACATTAATGTTCAGATTTCTTTCGTCAGTGTTAATTGTTTCCTATTTGTCTACAAACATTCTAATTTGCACACTTTTATTCTGATAATTTTAAGATTAATATTTCGTCTATGTTTTAAATGAAAATTAAGTAAGGTTTCCACTGACCTGTAAGTATGAGATGCTCTGCCTGATACGATAGTGTCATTCTACACCGATCTCCTAAAAATATACAATGTTACTCACAAAAGGTACGTTTATAATTCTTTTCATTTGTTAATATTAGACAAAAAACACTTCCTAATAAGGGGAAGCCATCGCTTGTCACACAAAGATTTTTTTTCATTGTTTTCTGAATGTTCCTTTGAAAATCCTCGGCGAACATTAGATCGGTTAGAGAATTGTTTTTTTAAATTAAGCTTCTTTAACTTGCCTGTAAGAATTTGTTTGAGCGTGTCGATCCGGAATTGGTTAGTTAGGTATGCTCTATCAGTGCTTTACTTTATTTCAATGGGTTCAAATGTCTCCTATCAGTAGTTTCAAATATTATTCGTAGTTTCTATGATCGGCATTATATCTTTGATTATGTATATGATATTCCTCTTTAACTCTAGACTCCTGTATTTTCCTTTTCACACCTCTTCATTTTTCCGAATGAATCATTTAATTTGGACAAGAATTAAGCCTTTTACATTTTAGTCAAACTCTTAAATTCTTAAATTTGAAATAAAAAAATAATTGACTGCAAAATCGAGTTGATGTTGCTATATTCACATCTATTTACCACTTGTATCTCTGCAATCAAAATAAAGTCCATCTATTTCATTCATGAGATCCTATAAATTTTTACTATCTGCTTTATTAGACATGGCTGAACTATAATGTATTTTCACATCGACAGTGACGTTATTTTAGTCACAACACTAATCTGTATCTCATTGGTGACCGTTTTAAGCTTTCATATCATTTTATAAAAAAGCATATTCGCTCAAACATGTCAGCAGCCTACTCCAATGAGTTGCGGCCCTTGTGACACATTTTGGTCAATTAGGTTAATTTGGTAAATTATATAGAATTACGTTGATGAAACATTTCACGATTGAATTGCTCGACCGACAGGGACCAAAACTGCTTGAATCTTTTTTTTTTCACTTGTGATAGAAACTGAAAGGATTTCATTAACATGCAAAAGGTAATTAATTATATATTATCTTTTATAGAAATGAATTGATTAAAACGAAACTGAGCAAACAACGTGAAGAAAATATATCTAAAAGTAATGATTTGGAGCTCTGTAAAAAAGATCTAAACACGATGAAAGGAAGGTAAGGTTTGCAATATAGTATTCAGATAAACATTTAAAACAACTTAACTTTGTGATTTGATCGGAAATCTTGGCTTACTTTTTTAATCTTTTCATCTTTTCGTCTCTCTGTTTTTATGAGAGTTCACACTGTCAGTGCTTCAGTTTTTTGTGTTGTCTTGTTAAATTTTAGTTTGTATTCGTCAGTGATGTTTATGGTACCGATTTGTCCTTGTCCATGTTTGAACACTACAGTGCACTAGCAGATATGTTATGATCTTGTTTGGCCATTTTGACCTTATCACGATCTTGACAAGCTTAACACAATTTTGTTAAGACTGTGTAAGATATTCAGTCGTTTTTCAAGACAATTGTTGTTCAGTTTATCAAGATCAAACAAGACAACTGCGTTCAGGGGCGATCAAGATGTGTTAAGTCTGTCCAGATGAAACAGGTTCAAATTGGGATCTTGTTCGTTCTTAACAAACTTAATTCGTCTTGATTGTTCCTGAACGCAATTAACAACTAAATCTTGTTTTATATTAAACTATCTTAACACGTCTTGATCTTCCTTGAAATCAGTTACCTTGAAAACCAACTTAAAATCTTATAATGTCTTAACAAAATTGTGTTAAGCCTGTTAAGATCATGATAAGATCAAAATGGCCAAACAAGATCTAAACATATCTGCTAGTGGTGATTACAAAAGCTTTTTAAAATTTCACCTTGGTACTGTTTGAGAATTTGAGAAGTTACATGTACCATTGTTCTTAATTGGTTTTGTCTCAGGGTAAGAAAATGACAATAACCAATCAGTATCTTAGCCGATCTTTCTAAAACATGCCTTACTGACCGTGTAACGGGTGATTTATACAAAACAGGACATGCTTACTCTTCCGGAGCACCTGATGTCACTCTGTTTTTAGAGAGTTCACACTGTTGGTGATTTAGTTTTTTGTGTTGTATATGTAGTGGTTGTGTCTCTTGTGGGTATGTAGTGTCTTTGGTCTTCCGTCTTTTGGTGTTCTTACTTTTCTCTTGACTTTGATTTATGTAATCTTGTGCTTTGTTCCTTCGGTATTCTACTGCCGTTGTTTCATAGTGACTTTTACTTTTTCCTTTCCTAACAATGATAGCTGAATATTTACCTTTTTATCCATTGAAACACTAACGCATTTCCTTATCACTAACCTTTTACAAAGCATACTGTGGTAAATTTGAAATATCCACCTAGACAAAAGAGTTTCAAAAAGTTAAATGAATGAAATTTAAGTCCGAGAAGCTAAAAATGATATTGATAAGTACTTTTAACGATAAAATTGAAAAGTTCAGAACTTTTCGTTTTTATGATGAATTCCAATATAAGAACTTTTGCTGTCAATAAAATTCAATCGATACCGATATTATATTAAACAGATCTACAAGTATTCTTGAAAAAAAGTTAAACATTGCAATAATTTAAAAGCAAATACTTTGTTTCTACATAACTAATTTGCTCCCAAAAAAAAAACAAATTAGGAAAATAGGAGTGCAAATTTTTGTTTGGAGACCCAAGACTACTTGGAAAAGGCTATGATCGAAAATGAAATACAGTTCATTGTATTCACTGTAATTTTTAGGTTTTCGTTTTAATATATTTGCTGAATTAATTACTTATGCTTAGTTTCTACTCTCCCATGTTTTCAGATTTAAAACATCAACTGAACAAGACCTTCAACTAAAGTTTGAAATAAAAAGGTTAGAAGATCTGGCTGAGAAAAGAAAAACGCTCGCCACCAACCTGGAAGAAAAGTGAGTATAAACGTACAACATTTGCCTCGTTAAGGAAATATGACAATGAAAGATAAAAGAAGTTAGCTCGCAATAAATGCTCATCTGAGATGAAAGTTTTCATAAAAGTTTTTTATAAGTGAGTAAACATTTATTCGGCTGGATATCAACTTGAATGATGTGAACGAAAATAATTTCCGAAGCTAAATTGGATTATGGCATTTCATATTTTTTAATTTGATTTTGATGCTTCTAATGAGAAGTTGCTCCTTAAAGCACGTGTACAGCATAACAAAATGTATTATTTTTATGCAACTTCGGAATTTTTTTATTTAAGATTCATTATATATATTAATTTTACTCGCTAAATTGTATATCCTGATAATTTATTGCTCGTAAATGCAGTAGGTGACTTATTATTAAGAAGATTTATGAACTTGAAGTTGTTACATGGAAAAATTAAACGGAATATCAAGACATTGAGTCTTCCTTGATCTCGTGAGGCAAAATATTTTCATCTTTTGCTACAACCTGAATACAACAAAATATAGATGATTAAA